>CAJQZN010041931.1:0-37055 GCA_907164685.1 Colias eurytheme | reverse complement strand
TATTCTAATTGCCCGTGTTTGACAGTTTACGTGACATTTTAATATTATCGTGTAATACTTTATTGGACGGATAAGTTTTATCCAAGCATTGAAAAATCGGCCCTAAAAGGCTATATTATATTTAACTTGAACATTGAGTTTTAATTTTTTGTAGATATTTTTAAAAGTATTGTTTATTTATTTTGAAAAGGTCGGTTTTGTTTTTTCTTATTACTTTTTTTAAATAAAAATGGTATAATTAAAAAATATAAATATTATCATAAACATAGATGCTCCGTGCTTCTTCTGAATATATTAAAAATTTATTTCATTCTGTCATGACAAAAGTCTTAATAACTTTTTAATCAGTCCTTAGCATTCAGAACTCTGGAATTATTTCCAAAATTCCAGTTGTAAAATGTGACCATGGTTTAAAAGGTGAGAATGTAGGCTTACCTTTCAATTCCTTTCCCTCAGGACTGCACTTGCCCTTGTCCAAGAGGCAGTTACTGTAAGCCACCAGCAACCTCTTGTTATCCAGGATTTCTTGCAAGTTGATGTTATCATATTTGTCCGTGTACTTTTCGTCGGCGTAAACCGCTAACAGCAGACAGCATAATACAAAGAGTTTCCCAGCCATCTGAAAATATCACGAATCACACACTCTTTATTGTGAAACACAATACATTAAAATTTATATTTTTAAATATTTCAAACCTACCATTACAGTGGTTCTAATTGTACGACACAATTGTGACTTATGCTGCTAACGTTGTAACGCAGTATTTATAGTAGTTAGCGTGAAGCTTAAACCATCTAATTTGTTCCTCAGAACATTATTCCATTAGCTAGCTGGTGCATAAAAACTCGCACTAATACATGGCGTTACAATTATCGTATTTCTCAGGAATTATTCAAATAAATCCACGATTAGAGACGACAGCGTTTAGTTCAATAGAAATATGTTAATCTCGGTATGTTATTGTCATCGATAATTGGTTTCTATTTGATTGTCGTGATGATAACTGTCACTCGTCTTTATATATTTTATTTAAGTAGAGTAGAGCTAATTTGTTTTGAATAACAGCAAAGAAAACTTTTATGGATGGAAAACTTTTATGCCAAGCTTTGAGACAAGAAGTATTAAGTAAATTATTAATTTATTGTAAAATATTGTTGTATTATACGTGAAACTGCATGATTTTAGGATAGAACCGGCATGCTTTTTTATCACAACAAAGTCATATTTTATTTTAATATTATCGTCTGGTAAGCCGTCTTAGATTTTTTGTCAAGCAGTCTTTTAAAAATTATTAAATGCACAGGAACGGCCTGGTTACTGTTTAATTGTACATACTATGGATACCTAGATAACGTCATATAATTATAATAGGAGTTGATTGATAACAATATTAAAGTCTCTCCCGGGCTCAGAAGAATCTATTATCATAAAAAAGAAAGTTTTGGGTATTTGTTTTCTCAGAACAAATAGGACCGACCTTTCTTTGAAAAAGAGTCTGTTGTCTTCAAAAATTATTATATAAACTATTAAAGTGTAGATGTTTGTATGAAATTTACCTACCATCTTTCAGATTACATTTTGACCTTTCACATTATTTTACATAATTTATTTTTAAGCACTCGTGAAACTTTCTTTTGCACAAATAACCACAATTTTTTTGCACGCTATGCATTGTTCTTTCGTAAATATTAAATGAAAATTTTGTTTAAAAATCTGAAATAAATGTTTATTTTTCTTCAGGAATTAAATAGAGAAAGAAATTCTTCAGGCCTGAAATCGTCACCACTTTTCAGGTGGGACTGGGGTCAAACGTCCACCTACTAAACGTCTACGTATAAAAAAAAAACGAAAAAAAATCTAGATGAAAAGTGAAAACGCATTTTCAGCAGACTTACGGAAACGTTTTTAGGGAAACTCAAGATACCTACATAGTACAATGTACAAGCTCTTTAAAAAGTATAATATTAAACTGATATTATGGGTCAATTTACGTAAGTACTAAAAAGTTATATTTTGAATCTCCTTTTATTAAGGTTTTACAAAGGTTTTTGTTTTGATACATAAATTATTATGCAAGTTTACAAACAAGCCGTAACAATTACTTTGTTTTGTTTTGATTAGAACCTTGAAATCCTCATACTGACGTAGGTGGTTTTGGAAAATTTTGAAGTTCAGTATATGATACCACTCATTAAGTAGATATTTATTAGACGAGTAACTTCGTATAGAAGAAAAACTTACATTTGCAACATACTTATTCTTACGGAAAAATAGCATAGATATCTTTTGTGGCAGCAACATAATAAACGAAAAGAATGTTAATTCTATGAGTTACCATGGGAGGCTTTGCCTAAGCATGCTGTACATTGAATAATAATAATTTAAAACGCTCTGCTCAAAAAATATTACCCATACCGTTAACCCTGCCGTAAAAATTTTAAGGCTGTTGTTCCAATTATGTGCAAATTAAAGTAATTATATGGCTTATATATATACATATATCTATGTGGAGCTAATAAGTGTGTTCTCTATTTCATTATAGATCACTGGAACAAAGATTGTATATTTTAGTAAGGCGCAGTGCAGGCATCTCCATGGAATAACGTGGAATAACCTCGGAGTTGCCTGGTTATTCATATGTATAATTTTCTATATGTATTTGCGCGTATTATCGTGATCGGAAAAGATAGTCTTAAAATTAATTAACAATTTAAAATACCTTGGAAGGTATTTTGACCTGGAGGTCATTTCATATTTTAATCTACATTAGGTTCTATTAATAAAGATAAAAATTACCAAGTAAAGCCGATTTGTTTCTACTTGTACTTTTAAACATTTAACTTTAAAAAGAAGCTCTAAATGGATATTTTTACAGTATCTATGCAAAAATAAAAAATATAATATTATAAATGCGAAAGTAACTCTGTCTGTCTGTCTGTTACTCAATCACGCCTAAACTACTGAACCAATTTTCATGAAATTTGGTATGGAGATATTTTGATACCCGAGAAAGGACATAGGCTACTTTTTAACCCGGGAAAATGACTCGATCCCGGAAATCCCACGGGAACGGGAACTATGCGGGTTTTTCTTTGACTATGCGGGCGAAGCCGCGGACGGAAACCTAGTAAAAAATAAATGAAAGATAGATACTTCAAGTAAAAATTCAAATACATGTACCTAATGCAATTTTATCGTAATTTACAATACATAAATTGTCACTTAAACCGTAACCTATGATCTTATAGATGACATTTCAACGTAAACTTATAATTATTAGCGTAATTAAATAGCATGTTATAATAAATTCAATTTAATATGGATTTTGGTTGAAATTATGACATTATCATATATAAAAATTAAAAAAGAACTACCGCGTATCAATTACGTATGTATATGATAATTCAAAATAATTAAAAATGTATAGGCTGACCTTGCTATATCTAGTAAGGTTACAATTTGACTACCTAAGACTAGAAGGTCTATACACTAGCTGTCGAGGTTTTACCGCTTCTCGCTCCGCTCCTGTTGGTATTAGCGTGGTAGTGTGGTGATAGCCTATAGCCTTCTTTGATAAGTGGGCTATCGATCAAATCGGACCAGTAGTTCCTGAGATAAGTGCGTTCAAACAAACAAACTAGCCGCCCGTGAATGCGCCCGCGGCATAAATATAATTCCCATCGGAATAAGATGTTTCACCGCAGTAAAAAAGCCCTTGTCATTCTAACAGCCTACCTCCAGATACAAAAATTATATCATAAAAGCACTCCGTTGCGACGTGAAAGAAAGAAACAAAAACAAACAAATTCACTTTCGCATATATGTATAATAGGTACTATATAATAACTAACAATTTATAAGCTACGAGTTGAGAAGCTTTTAAAATAATTAATAATGATGAAAGATTTGTGTGCCCTTTGATGGCTCCCTGAATTAAGGCTCTAGCATTTCGTCACCAGTTTTATCTTCTAGATAAATTCACTGAATATTTTATTTTGTAATTGCAACCATCCAGCATGCATAAAATGTCTTATCATCATTGAAATAACATAATATCTATACTAATATTATAAAGAGTAATGAGGTTTGTAATTATGTATGTATGGTTTTTACGCATAAACCACTGGACTGATTTAAATGAAATTTAGCACACATATAGAGGGTAACTTGGATTAACACATAGGCTAGGTTTTATTCCGGTAATCCCACGATAACGGGGGATACGCAGTTTTTCTTTGCAAACGCGGGCGAAGCTGTGGGTGGAAAGCTAGTATTATCTAAAGGCATAATTTTTCATAATGAAGTTGATCGATGTTTTGACCAAAATATAAATTTAACAATTTCATGGTGGTGGTTTCGTAATGAAATAAAGTGATCGTTAGAACAAATACGTACAAGGAGATGTATTGAATGAAAATTAAACAAATAATAAACTGTACTAATTTTCTTCAATGTAGAACAGTACCTAACTTTTAACAAACGGCCATTTTATAAATATATACAATAAATATAAGGATTAAATAACAGCCCATATGTGATATACTTTGGCCCCATTTTTATAGCTAAAGAGGAAAATCTAGAGAGCATAAATTATTATTTTTAGTACACCTTTATTCAAGCAATTTAGTTTTCATCATTGCTTAGATCTTCTTCACGTAGGTTTTTTTACCTAATATTACAGAATACTTAATTGTTGCTAGCGCTACTAATATGAAAGAAAACGTAGATAGGAACCAGAAAATAATATCACTACATAGTATAAAACAAAGTCGCTTTTGTGTCTCTATGTCCCTATGTATGCTTAAATCTTTAAAACTACGCAACGGATTTTGATGCGGTTTTTTGTAATACACAGATAAGTGATTCAAGAAGGTTTTAGTATATAATTTATTAGGTTTTAGACAAAGCGGGCGAAGCCGCGGGCGGAAAGCTAGTTATGTATAAGATAAACATAAAATATAAAGGTACAAATGAAATTGTTCGCTAACCATGACAACATAAACTCGTTGTTTACCAAACAAGACCGGTAAACAATTTAATTAAATCCATGCGTAAAATTCTCAAGTTTTCCCATTATAGTTAATGAAAGACCTTTATTTTCAAACGTACGACAAGTGGGAATTACCTCATGGTGTAAAACTTCCATTGGCCATGTAATTGCTAGAATAATTAAATTTACTTATTCTATTAATAGGTTTTAGATAAAAAAATACGATACATCATACAATTATATTCGCAATATGTAATTCTGGGAGGTTAAATCTAAATCTAATCTAAAAAAATCTAATTTATACGAACATCCAAAACTCCCGCTAATTAAAAGATACATTAGTTTTTTGAAAGTCTAAAAAAAGGTTATATGGTTATTATATGTATCTACTGAAATCAAGTGCTATTGTACAATTGCCTCGTGTATTACGGATTCAAAATAATTCTGGTAAATTTTATAAATTTTAAAATTTTATTAATTATTTTTGGTAACTTACTGTAAAAGAGTTCACTAAAAAATATCTTCAAATCATGAACTAAAGGCACCCAAAGGGCACAATTCTTGCTTATGCTTCGTACATTACAAACTAAATGGTACATCCGAAGCAGGTGTACAGGGTCCAACCTAAAAAGGAGCATACCTTTTAATATCACGAGGAACAAATTACTAATCCATTGTTCTTCAAAGAGGGTCTGTAATTAATTAATTGTATCTAATGCAAAATAAATGCAAGTGGACAATATAATGGGCATATTGGCCTTCGATGTGATGTGTAGCGCTTAATAAGATCTAGTTGCCACCGATGCTTAAAGGTCGTGTGAGCCTTTGTTTTTTCCAGCTATTTATTCTGTTACGTATATTCATGGATAAACATTTGATTCTACTTAAGAGTTGTACATTAATTATTATTAATTTATTTAAAAATAGTCCGCAAAGATTGCATCTGATGGAAATGGTACACGCGTGAGCATATGAGCTTGTTGTCGATTCAAGTGTCTTGCGATCTGTGGTACGGAATGATAAATAACCTCTTAGATAGGAAATATAACCTTATCTGATGTTAATTTATAGGCAGGAAAATATTAATGAGTTCCTCCCATACAACACAAGGACAGCTATTCGATCAATGTGGTTATAGTATCTAATCGTGATACCTACTTAGAAAACAGTCAGGAGGAAATCGAATTCCTATGCCTTTATAATGTGCATGTAGCATGAGGTCTATTTGATGATATTATGGTCTAGTCAACATTAGTTAGCTGTTAGTGTTATGACAAAATTATCGTAGGTCAGGGTCAGGCGCACAGCTAAATGACAATTTTTTAGCACATTATGTATATAGGACTAAGGTCCCTGCTTAATTTATTGTCTTAAATGTTTCTTGAAATAGTAGCATATAAGGATATGATTGTTAGATTCTAGAGATTATTGGGGCTGAATAACATAATAGAGATGTTTCATTTATTGCCAACCAGGTTCCTAATAGTGATCCCAAAAAATTATTCTAAATCATCAATGGGCAATTAAATGGTTAGATAAATTTATGTGCTAACGTTATTGATTACTATTGTTTTCTGTATTTTAACTCAGCAATCATAGAGTGACGCTTTAAGTGACCAAGAGGAACTTAATATACATATATATTATATATTTTTTATACGTTTGAGGTCATTGGACAGTTTACACCAAACGTCGAATCTTGTTTTTTATGTGCCCTATACATTAGCAATCAGAATCGTGATGACGCCGCCGCCAAAATGTGGTCAAACGAACTCATAATGTGAATTCACGTAGTAGGTAATTACTATTTATGGTTTTGAACCATAATGACGCAAAAATGGAGACAAAACACTATTAAATCATGACGCATGTTTTCTAGACCTCCGTTCTATTTTTATATATTTTTTTTGCATAAAAGATGGAGGGAAAATCCTGAAGTTAATTAAGGCTAAGAAATCTTTACTATAACTGTTTTTTATAACAGTCTAGTAGGTGTATAAGATCTATTCAAACTTTGTTTTAGTAATGTGCACTAGACCATTGAATATGATATTTGTTCTAAACATATTTAGTTGAAGATAAAATTATATTGTTCTCCCATAGTCAAGGTAATGACGTCTCGGTGTATGAATTGAATGACGTGGATTAACCTTTTTTTGATACACGTATAAAAACGCACTGTCATTATTTTAGTTAATCTGACAAATACTCATATATTTTATTACCAACCTGTATATTTAGTTTCACATATTCTTATCATGTGGTCTTACCAAGGGTGTTTTCCACCAGAGATGTGATCACACATTGAAGACCAATCATATTAATTAATGCTTATAGCGTAGCACTGGTGAAAACGGATTCAACTGAACAATGTTTTTATATAGAAGAATACGTGCTAGACTTGTCGCGAAAAGTAAAAAAAATCATATTATGTTAGCTGTTGCGTCGTCGTCGCATGATCACAACCAGCATCAAGTCAACAACAAGCATGAGACTTGCATGAGGGGTGTCGCATATTTAACAGATTGCAGTCAATGACTTTAAATTAGCGACCAATGCGTTTTTAGTCTTTCAGTTGGTCAACAGAGGCTGCACTGTCGATGGCTGATTAATATATTTTGCTAGTTGTAATATACGAAACAGACGATTGACAGAAACTATTGTGCGATTTTCAGTTGTTGTTGATTGTCTGAGGTAAAAGCTGCCGAGCCTACTATCGCTCGATCTACGCATCTTCCTCACACAGCTTTTACTTTACGGCGGCGACCGGCGCATCTTCATTGCACATCTTACTTGCACCGTTACTTAGCTTAGTATCAGTAGAAACGGTCACAGTTTCATAGCATAGCTATTACATTTTCGATGCATAGCTGCATAGCACATCTCTTTTGGAAAAGTACCCTAATAACGATGTTTGTTCACTAAACAAGCAAAACAGCTACACATAGACGTAACAAGAACAGACTGAAATTATACAGTGTAAAAAAGTGCTTTTACTCCCAAATTCGATAATCAATAATAAGAGACCACACTATTATTTAATACTAGCGGTCCGCCCCGGCTTCGCCCGTGGTACATATTTATGTTTTCTCTACATAAGAACCATCCTGGTACTTCAAGGAATATAATAAAAAAAGAATTATCGAAATCGGTCCACCCGTTCTCGAGTTATGCGCTTACCAACACATTTTGCGATTCATTTTTATATTATAAGATTATTACCCTTCAGTATGAATTTCCGTTCAAAAAAAAGCAAGGCATTTTGAACTTTCACTTCAAAAAGTTCAAAAATTCAAGTATATTGTACATTTATTAAAAAAAAAAATACCAAATAAATTTATTTTTCCTATAGAATTATTACAGGCCAGTACTACATCTATCGAGTTAACTCTTAATAAAAAGCAGGCATATTGAATTGGCATAAATAGTATTTATAAACCGCTTTGAATATTTAAATTTATTTAAATATATCTAATAAAAATGATACTTAACAAATAATAACCCATTATAATAAATTATTTATTTGATATGATATAGGTATTTTCATAATAGGACTATCAAAAACCAGCAAAAAGCTTGTAGAGTCCCTGACACTGCGAACGCTCATGGGCGGCGACAACCTTGCAGAAGGTGAGTCGGCTGCTCTTTTACTGGATTTAACATAAAAAAAATCACAGTACACATATCAAATTCTGCACATTGAATGATTGATGATATTTGGAAGAAAATTTTGGAACACTTTATAATCGGCACCGAACCGAAATTTGCATTTTGTGTCGAAATGAAATCCGAAATATTCAATGTTTTCGATTCTGAGACGCATACCCGTAAAAAAACCTATTTCTATGACTTTGCGTGCCTGAGACTATTTCTAAGTTAAATTATTGTAGAAAATGTAAATATTATGCTGTTTTAAAAAAAAATCTTCGTATATCTAAATGGGGAATAATAATTCTCTGAAGCTCTCTCCCTAAAAAACTCTACACATGAATCGTGACAGCACGGACCAGGGTAGGGACATAGAAGATCAGTGTAAATTAATACCTATATTATACTTATTTATTAAAATGCTACCACCACAGGCTACCACAGTGTTTGCCATTGCATTGCATGCTACCACAATGCTACCTACATGTCTTCCGCTTTCCAGACCGTACCAATTATTTATTATTTATTTATTCCCGATATTAAACCCTTCCCAAAGTTCATTTAAAAAGTAGGACACGCAGACGATGACCAGCGACTTTTTTATTATTTTTCATAGTCGGCAAAAGAGCTGGTGGGTTGATAGTGGTGATGAAAAGCGCTACAACCGCCTAAATAAAAGGTATAGGATGTGGAAAAGTTTGACGAGAGAACAAAGGAAAGGACTGGAGGTTAAAGAAAAGGACCTAACTAAATATTTTTACTATAGATATATATAAGCTAGCTAGATTGCCTCTATTCCTGTAGATTGGTTTCTGGTATGTCTGAATATTTTATTTGGTCATTGTCACGAAGTAATAATCCTTTTCTTTCACACATTCAAAATTTCACATCCATAACCTTAAAAGAATTATCAAGTAGGTACCTAGGTATTGAATCATTTTAAGTTTGTTGAAAGTCCTGTGGTGTAAACAGGATTAATTGAAGATTAATGCCTACAAGTATTGACCTCATGACAAGCTATTCAAATGTTCAATACTGACTCATAGTTAGAAACAAGTTCTAAGGTCGCGGGGTAGCAGGCTAGGACCTGAGTAATTTTAATTGCAGTTGCATGTCCTAGTACCTATTTACATTTTTAGATTTTTTTATTGTAATTATTGCAATATTGTAACGCAATTAACTATTGCTTAATTTGGATTAGCATAAAACTGTTCCTTTTGATGATAAAGCAATTTTTTTTTTGTTTTCGATATTAGGTTTTTTTTTTTCATTTGTTCCAAACCTAGCTGTTGCCTGTTAGAAATAGCGTTTGAGGTTTATTAATACAAAATAGTTGATACCTAAAGCCCAATTTAAAGCCATAAGCCAGCGTTTTGTTAGAAATTATATAAACCTTATTATATTTTGTTATCAATAAAGTTACTTCACCTAGATAGAATAAGAAGTCATTGAAAAAGGCGCTTTTTATAATGACATGGCGTGTAACTAGGGTATAAAACTTTTCCGCGCGCACGCATTATCGAACATCAGTATAATTACATCGCGTTATCGAACATCTTTATGTATGTACCTACGTAATATATTAGGTACTTTTCAAGAAGTTTGTAAATTAATGTTAATTCATTACACTTTTTGTATACATTCAAAAATTTTCAAATGTGTGACGCATTTTCTTATGCGCAAAAAGCTAAATTAATTGCATTTGGATTTTATTCGTGCCTGGCATATTCAATCATCAAAAGGATTGAGTACAATAGGTAGGTAAATAAATTTTATTTAATTTGTAGCCCTACCAAAACAGGTTGGAATTTTAAATTTATTTAATTTAATTTAATTTAAAATTTACCTCTACTATTTATTTAGGTACCTACTTATGTGTTATTAATGTGTCACTGAAAACCAAAACTTCGAAAAACTTCTTCAATAAGTTGGACCAAGTCTTTAAATCTTCCCCGAAACCCGTGGGATCACTCTTAACTATAAAAGGCCTCACATTTAAATAAATTTAAACCTACCGTGAAATTAGGGTATAACTGCACTCATGCTATAGGTACGTGGTTTGGGAAGCTACGAGGATTAAATTTTTCTACCTGAATGTAGTCGCGATTCGCCGCTCTAATTTTAATAGCTACAGAACTTACAACAAGACGAAAATTCACATAGCAAAAAATGAAAATAGAAAAATTGAAATCTTTCCATGAATTCCAACTGTAACCAATAACACAAAGAAATAAAAATATGTTATGATGAATCTTAAAACAAGATAGAAACTGCGCCGCGCGGTTTCACCCGCGGATAAACCCATGGGCTATACAAATTTTTCAGAATCTTATGCATTATTCTGGTAAATATGCTACATGACTGCCAAGTATGAAGTATCATCATAATCCTTGTATGTAGTAGTATTTTCGTGAAAGAGTAACAAACACAGTTACATCGATCCGTACAAACGCATAGATATCTAATATTTGAAGGATTTTAAGTTTACTGTTAGTGTTCTTATGATAAATATATCCTGTATTCATTCGAAATTAGGGATGTAACGATACATGATTTTGCCGATACGATACCGATACCGATATTTGTGGTAATGTATCGGCGATACCGATACCGATACCGATATCGATGGCTTGGTAGAAAAATAAATAGTGAATTATGCATAAAAAATTACCAACATTTAACAGAGACAACTGTTAATCGTATTCTTTTAAATAAAAATGCCAAATCAAAAAACAACAAAACCATTTATTTTAGTATGTATTATTATTTTACGAAGTCAGTTAAACTTTAAGTAATACACATACAATCAGTACCTAATAAAAGTTTACTATGGTAGAGTTTTTTCAGAAAACAAAGTGCGCACGCGCGGGCGGCCTCCAGCATCGTTCATTGGGCGCGGATTTTTGAATTATTTGATATCAAAAAAATTGGTTGTTTGTAAAGTAGGTTTACGATCGAGATGTTCACGTGATAACATAATGCAGTGGCAGCGCTCGAGATGAAACGGGAGATCGGTCCGTCTCTCTCTCGTTATACCTGCGATCGCGCTCGTGAGGTTTTGGTGTGACACAAGTTTATGAACATGTTACCCGACTAAAACGATTTTAAAAACGTTATCACGTTAAAAATTAAAAAAATTCAAAATTATTTATTTCTTTCCTTTACATAAACAAATTTGTGATTGGAACACTCCTAGTAAGCAAATAAAATGCTTGTGTCAGGAGGTTCCGCTCTTCCTTAACACTATTACAGAAACAGAAATAAAACAATATGAATGAATACAATGCAAAAACATAAAAGAAAAGAAAGAATTTAATAAAAAAATATCGGTATCGGTTGATTTATTATCGGCGATACCGATATATCGGCTTGCCGATATATCGGCCGATATATCGGTATCGGTATCGGTATCGTTACATCCCTATTCGAAATAATCGAAGATAAAGATTATGCATCCCATAGTTTTGTAAACATCAATGTGTTTTTTATTTCAGTTACGAAACCCATGAGAATTTTCTTTGTGTATGACGGCGATTTTCCGATCATGTTTGCTATTGTCTAATATTTTATGAATAATTTACGTCTTTGATTGTAATATCAACAACGCAATGCACTTTTAATTGCAATCATGAACACAAGTATAAATGTATAAATGTCCTAGGTGGTCGTGATATCCTCACAGTTGTGACTGCACAGGCATCACTTTAGGATATCTAACGGTAAGTGTAATGCACATTTACTTAATAAATATTAATTAATTAATTAAAAAAAGAAATTATTAAATTGAATTACAATTAACGCTGCTTCGTTAGGAAAGATTTCGTCGCGATCATCAATTAATAATTATTTAATAAATAAGATTTTTACTTCGGTTTGTTACTTTTTAATATCTATTTTAAATTATTATCATTACTTATTGGGCTAATAAATTAATTTATTTACCTACCTTATTTTTAATTTGAAGTAGAGCGAATTAAACTAATCAATGTGCGATAGTTCGTAATTGTTATTATAATTTATTAGGTATTTGAATAATTATATTTATATTAAAATACAAGACAGTAAATAGCATTAAGAAATCTTTCTTGGCTTATAATATTACCTACTTTGAATGAAGAAATCAATTAATTTTACGTAAAGCAAAATTTAAACAATATATCTAGAATTTTCAGTAATAAAATTGTGAATTATTTCAATAAAAACTATATACTGCTGCATCATTAAGGAAATCGTAATAGTAGTGCAGATGTTTCTCCTTTCAACAATAAGTAATGAACGGATTTATAAATATTTCCGTAGGTCTATTAATTAGGAAATGCCGTATAATTAGATATCATTTTCATTCTAGTAGTCGTGTTAATCGTAAGCTTGTGCTTCTAGAGTAAGTAATTAGGTACATGATATAATTTAGGAAATTTGCAACATTTTGACATATCTTTTCTGGTCTTCAGGGTTTAGTTTGTTTATTATTAAAATCGCACTATATTTAATTAAGATGTTGATATTAATATGAAATACATAAATATCAAAGAACATCTACAGTTATATAGGAAAAATACTATTGATACGTAAAAAAATTGTACGACGTTTGTAAAAAAACAAGTCAGGTAGGTAACTATTTTCAATATAAGTATTGTTAAGCCTGAAAGATAATTGTTTAGATGATAACAATTATGTCCACAACAAACAATGGATAATGGAAGTGATTAAATCATTGTTTTATATAAGCTGAAATAAACCTAGCTATTGTTAAAATATCTATTACAACATGGGATGAAATATTAATCGTGAATAGAAGCATTTTTTCTTATTTAAAAACTATATCCTCCTTTACTTATTTCTTTTTACCAGTTAACCTGTAAGAAGGAATTAGGCATTTATTTATTTGAATACAGAAAAAGAAACAAGATTGAATTATCTTGGGAAATAACGAATTATCTACCTACTGACCGCAAAATAATGTTACTGCTTTCAAAATATCTACCGTATTATTTTTATTCCTTTTGAGATTTTAATTACTATTTATGTGCAAATAATCAAACATGTTCCAAAATAATCATATTAACCTCAACTATTAAATTTTATTTTCTTCAGGTACAATGAAACTCACAGCACTACTCGTGTTATGTTTGGCAGCTGTGGTGTGGTCCAAATCCACATACACCGACAAATATGACAACATAAACGTAGAAGAGGTATTACAATCAGAACGGCTCTTAAAAGGTTACGTAGAATGCCTCATGGACAGGAGCCGGTGTCCACCTGACGCAAAAACACTGAAGGAAACCTTACCTGACGCCCTAGAACATGAATGTAACAAGTGTACTGCGAAACAGAAGACCAACGCAGACAAAGTCATCAAACACTTAGTTAATAAGCGACCAGAATTGTGGAAGGAATTGGCCACTAAATATGACCCTGATAACATCTACCAAGAGAGATACAAGGACAAACTTGATGCTGCTAAGAAGAGTTAAGTAGATCATTTTGTGTCCACGTTAAAATTAATGATTGGGTTTTAAAACGTCTGTTCAAAATTGTAAAATGTTCTTCAATTCGAAGTTATTATGATGGCATTTTAAAGTGTTTTAATAAAATTATTTCTTTTGTTACTGAGTGTTTTATTACTTTAATGTGCTTAACATTAATTAATAATCGTTATTATTTAAAAAAAAGTAAACTTAAAGCTCAATAGATCCGGAATCTACCGCACTATAATTAATTGTTTGATGGTGAAATATATTTTGATTTTATAATTTAGTAACTATATTAAAATTCTTTAATTATTCATACTTTTCAAAGTAATGTAAAGTAATGAGAATTGATATTCTGTCAAATAATTTTTGGAAGCTCTTCCAATCTGTGAATATAAAATCGATAACTTGTGAGTTTAACATTAGTATTTTGATATTTTTAGTCAAATAAACATTATCTGTATTAGTCGTTTGATTCAATAAATTTATTAAAAGTATCTCTATATTTTTTGTCTTTGTCATATTTATGCACTAGTTGTTCCCAGATATCAGGGTGACTGTCACTTATAGCTCTTATCACTGTTCTTATTAATTTCTTCTGTTTTGGTGAACATTTTCCACAAGATGTCTCTAAAGATTCAGGTATAGCTTCTGAAAAATAATTGTTCCTTTTAATAATATTACATTCAAATAAAATCATAAAATATTTTTTAAAATGATTCGTATTGTCCTTCACGTAGTTAAATAGAAATTTAGTATCACGTACTTAAATAATATAACTTGTAGAGAAATTAGAAACCAATAATTATGTTGGTTCTCCTAGACAACGCAACTGAGCCGTTTCTAAACACCTATCATTATTCTAGTCATCAAATAATCAAATTTAATTTAATGAGTGAGAATTTTTCAATTTCATTACGCACAGTTGATTAGAAGTTAGCTAGAATCAAGAACAAAAAGCTGAAATGCATATATAAAACATAACTTACTCTTAAAATCTTTCGCCTCCGGTGTACATGGCCCCTGATCAAGGAAACACTTCGTGTAGCCTATCAGTATCCGATCATTTTCTAGCAAAGGTTGAATATCAAAGTCATCATATCTAGGACTGTAAAAGTCTGCTAGCACTAATGTTGAGGAGAGAAGTAGGATGAAATAATTTTCAAGCATTGCTGCAAATTATTGATAATATTAAAGTAAGAATAGTTATACCACCATTATAAATTTTCACATTATTTTTTTTACAGATTTTTTTATTGATGCTACTCTTGCATTGGTCTTTTGATATGTTTGACGTTTTATAATACAGAGGCATTAAAGTTTCTTTTTTTCATAGATGTGCTGTGGTTTGCGATTAACCAAAGAAACAACTTTAGGTCAACTCTAATTATGGGTTGCAATATGTATGAAATTATTTTGTTGCTCGAAAATATTTATGTTCGATCTCGTATGACTTAAATAACAAAAAAAAAATTTTAAGTCATACGAGATCGAGTTCGAATATTCAATCACACCTTTTTCTTAGGGCATATGATAACTTAATTTTTAGGTAGGCAGATACAAATATACTTAATATACATATATTAAACCCACAGCTGTTCTTGAGTTGAGAGTTGAGTTAAGTTGCTATCGACACAATTATCGACACAATGTACAAAAAGGGTAGCAAAGATATTTCTGGACTACTAGACTGGTTTAAAATTAAAATGTAATAAAATAATTACCTATTTGATTAAGCCAAGACAAAGAAATAACTACAATATATAATTTGCTTCATTCGTATTTATAAACTGTATGTCACTGTTATTAGGCGAAGACAGCAATCAAGTAACCATTATTTTGCTAAGAACTGTGTAAGAAAGGAAATGTGCTCAATTGAATATGAACAGGCAAAATTTTTGTTGGTATTTAATTTACAATAAGCATAATAATATATATGTTACGGCTCTACCTCACAGCAATCTGTCAACCATTTAAGTTTTTCAAATAATAAAGAATTTCGATATATTGCTAGAATAAAACTCCGGTCTGCATCGTGCTGACACTAGTTTTGTAGTGAAAATTTGTTTATTATTTGGGGCCTTCGGTTGTAGAGCTCGTGATTTATAACAAAATACAAATATTAAATAAACAATAAACTATGCAAATTCATAGCAAACGCGTATTTCTATGTTGAAATAAAATCATGAATCAAAACAAAATACTCGATGTATTAATAAAAGGCAATTACAGATGGAATAGATAAACGAGCAAGCTTAATAATAATTTACCATGTTCGCAATACTAACAGCATATAAATAATTCAATAATATATTTTAATGTGGTAACTTCCTTCAACTACACGCATAAAAGCTTAGCAAATATTATGTTCTGTATAATCAACCAGTTGCAATACTTCATCTAAAATTTTTCCAACCAAACAGCTAAAAATGTTGCATCGGTCATATATTTTGTTAAATTCTAACACTATCTTCATCGCGGTGTTTGGTACCAAACTCATCCGGAAAGGCTGGACTATAATTTTTATGAAATTTTGTGTGCATGTTGGGTAGGTTTTAGAATCGTCTAACATCTATTTTGCGTACAAATAAATGCAAGGAGTAAAGCAGAATAACGTTTCCTATGTCGATTAATTTTATTATTAAAGTTTTAAAGTTTTTAAAAATATCAATAAAAACTTTTTAAATGCACAATGACCAATGACATAGTAAACAAATAAATAGCAATGTCTTATAATAACCTTGATATCTGTTATACATGTTTGTTTTTATATGAATTATTAGTTTTATAATTTTATATTAATAACCATGCCGGTTGATTGCCAAAGATCTACTTCTGGGGGCAAGGGTAATGTAGGTATGTTTATAGAAAGAGATCCAAGGATTTGTGCTGCTGGATTACCTTCTGCTCAGCCAGACGATAAAGTATCTGACTCCTTACAACATTACTTATTAAAAGATGAAGTAGATTCCCTTATGAGTTATGCTATTATGCCACCTAAAGCACCTAAACCGTTACCACCACTGCGTAAGCCAATTCCTTTAGATATGCGTTTTGCAGGCCCTTTTGGTAACGTAGCACAAATTATCAATCCACCCATAAAATCTAAATTTCGAACGCTTGTTGATGACTTTAAAGATACTTCCTTTGCTTCTTATTGGAAGAAGCCACTTGGAAAAACGCACGATTCCGTGCCAATGTTACCAGAGGGTATGGATGTTTATGGCACTACATTTGGCAAAAAAACTGCATTTCATGGAAGATTATATGATGTCGTCATGCCAAAGAACCCACTTCCCGACAAAACGCCAGCTTCTTATAAGCCAGGTGCGCAGTTAAAACGCACATACTGTGAACCACCGTACAAGGAAGACCTGACATACGGTCATAGAACCTTTGTGGACAAACGGGGTACCTATGCCAGATGCTGTCTAACGGATGACAGAATGATTGTCGGCAATGGAGCGCGTACTATAGTTAATACTATACAATCAAATTTTCAAGAACAAAATCAACCTCGAATCGGAGCTGTATTAGCGCCAAATAACAATATTGAAAATGTACCCAAAGGCTATGCATTTGGTAAATTAAAACCTCCCGATAACTTACCGGAATGTTTGGCCAGTTGTGAATTAAATCCAGAACGTCATTTTTTCAAAAAGTGCTTAGGTCATCTAAATTCATTGAGAAAATGTTTGTCATCACGATTTCTTCCTACTTTTTTCAGAGGATTCTACTTGAATCTTAAATACTACGACAAAGAAAAAACTGGCTGGTTACCAAAAAACATTGTTTACAAACTGTGTGCGTCAAGGCTTATTCGTTTCGATTCATCATTAATTGAACCCTTGCTCTCCATGTGGCAAGCTTTTGATGGATCAAATATTGAATACAAAACATTTGTACATGTAATAAATTATCGAGAACCGTCACCAGAAATTCCGAAAATACCAGATGTGCCAGATGACTGTCTCGATTATAACACAACCTATACCGAAATGGTAAAACCTGGTCAAGAAGAAGACAAAAGTAGAATGGCTGGTTTACCTTCTGGAAGATACTTTGATTTAGATTATCCGATAACACCCGAAGGTTGTTGTCGAGCTGCTAGAACTTGTCTACCGCATGAATCTGATATGAGGTCTTGTTTATGTCCTAGCGTACTAACATTATTTCATGTCAATCATAGAGATTTATATGGTAAGAGAGACCCTAAAACAATTAAACGAGTATTCGAAGCAGCAGGCGAATCATTTACAGATGAAAGATTTAATGAAATTTGGGAGGAAGCTAAAAAGTACCACTCGGAGGGTTGGGTTTGTTATGAAACATTCAACCGTGCTTTAAAAGTAATAACTGAAAAGGAAAATGTAAAGGAAAATTGATATTAGTAAAGAAACAACTACATATGAAAACAAAATGTTTAATTTGGTTATATCAATAATACATATTAAATTTTGATAGCGCGATAATCACGCGGTAATTTTATAAATTATTATGGTTATTTTATTTTTTAATCTTTAAGAAATTCTTCAAATGATTTCTGGTATTTTCCTTGTGGGTCATAAAACGAAACCAAGTCTGACCAAATGTTTGGATGTTTTGCTTTAATTTCCTTAACTAAAGTTTTACCCATGTTCTTTTGCTTGTCAGTACATTTTGCACATTGAGTTTCTAAAACCTCCGGAATCTTATCTGAAACAGAGAGAAAAAAATATTGTTAACATAAATTATAAAATAAAGTCGTGTTAGTTACTTCACTTATAAGTTATAACTCAAGAACGGCTGAACCGATTTCGCTGAAAATTGGTATTGAGGTAGTTTAGATCCAGGGGTTTTTAGCCAGCCACATAGATACTAAATATGTACCACGGACGAAGCCGGGGGTATTACGATAAAATTATTATTAAATAATATTTAACTGCAGAACTAGATTTCGTTACATTGTTTTGTATAATGAAGTATACAGGGTTACTTGTAAAACACCAGCAACCTCGCAGGACAAGATAGCTAACATCATAAGTAACAACATTTGTTTTACGTCTTTTGATAATTTGTTAGATTTTATTTTCATACAAAAATAAATATAAAAAACTAGATTTCCGCCCGCGGCTTCGCCGGCGTTTGCAAAGGAAAACCCGCATAATTCCCGTTCCCGTGGGATTTCCGGGATAAAAACTATCCTATATGTTAATTCAAGTTACCCTCTATATGTGTGCTAAATTTCATTGTAATCGGTTCAGTAGTTTTTACGTGAAAGAGTAACAAACATCCATACCTCCATACATCCATACAAACTTTCGCCTTTATAATAAATAGTATTAAGATTAAGATTAAGATTCACTTAATTTTCCGTTTGAATATTATAAACTCTACGCGTATCCCAAAAATTACGTAATGGTTAGGGAGCCAGGTGCAAATTTGGTTAACTATTTCCTCTCAAGAGATAATTCGTCAGACGCATGAGAGTATAGTATTATAAAGCCTCGTGAACGTCAGCTGGCGCTCGGTTGGGGGGGTGAGCGGTTGTAGCCTCCCACGCACATAGGAAAAAAAAAATACATTCATTCATTCATTTCCTCTCAGCTAAAAATTTGTCAAATTGTAGCTAACCCAATATCTCAACGAAAAAAAATAGTCAGCTGGTTACAACATGGTGTATTATACGTCAGCTGGTGTCTCGAACATGAAAGTTAAATTTAAAGAAAAATTTATTTTCCGTTATTTCCTCTCAAACAAAAATTTACCTGATAATAGCTTATATGTAACTGTGGATAAATATATATGTCAGCTGGCTGTATCTTGGTGGAAAAACCGTCAGCTGATACGGGAGGCTACAACCGCTCTTCCCCCCAACCGAGCTCCAGCTGACGTTCACGAGGCTTCATAATACTATACTTTGATGCATTTTACTAATTACCGCTTGAGAGGAACTTGGTCATAAAATCTGCTGCTGGCTCCCGGACCATAAACAAGAAGCGAACGAACGAAGTCGCGTCCTCCTTTCGATAATGAATAGAACATAGACTTACAAATGATGATGTTAGCTATCTTGTCCTGAGAGGTTGCTGGTGTTTTACAAGTAACCCTGTATTATAAATAAATATAAAAATATTATTTATAATTTTTTAATAAAGCTTTGACTCTTAAATAGAATAATTCGTACGATTCATAAGGATTCAGAAGAACTTAAAATGTATATATTTCGTTCTTAATTTCGTTATGTTTAAATTGTTGTATAAGCGTTTATTTGTGGTTTATATATTACTAGTGGTCCGCCCCAGCTTCGCCCGTGGTACATATTTCGCAATAAAAGGTAGCCTATGTCCTTTCTCGGATATCAAAATATCTCCATACCAAATTTCATGCAAATTGGTTCAGTAGTTTAGGTGTGATTGAGTAACAGACAGACAGACAGAGTTACTTTCGCATTTATAATATTAGTATGGATGTTTTGATTCATATTGAAACTATACAGTCTAGATTGACCTTAGACTGACGCATACATGTGGACCTTGGTGTAGACTGGTGTGGACGCATACGATTACAAAAAAAAAATCATATCAATAATGACATTTTAGATGACATTGTGAATAAACAAAATATACACAAATATTTTATATAAGTAAATCCATATTTTAAAATGTTGCGGTACTCAAAAGCAGGTACAACTGGAGGCAAAGGCAACATGGGTATGTTTATAGAGCGTGATTCGAATATTTGCGCTGCTGGGCTGCCTTGCCTAGATCAGAATTCTGTTAAAAACATTCTTCCCTATTACTCGCTTGAAGACCAAGTTGATGCTTTATTGAGTGACACTATTTACCCTGATTCAACCTTTGACCACATGCGAATTACAAAACATAAAGAAAAACGTGATATGAGAAATGCTGGATTTTTTACCGAAGGAGCAGAACTCATTAATCCACCAATGAAAACGAAATTCCAAACGTTAGTGAGTGACTTCAAAGATACAATTTATAGCTCATATTGGAAAAGACAAGTCGGCAAAGTACCAGACTCGACAAATAATTTGCCAGAGGGGCTCAATATTTATACGACAACTATGGGCAAAAAGTATCCCTCTTCTTCAAATGCTTATGAAGTAGCTTTCCCTAAGAAACCTGTAAGTGGGCAAACCCCTGTAACCAAAGAATGTGGTTATCGAACTACACGAAATTATTGTTCATTTAATCCTAATAAAACTTTTGGCCAGCCAACTAACGTAGATGCTTCAAGTAGACAAGTACAATGTTGTTTAACTGATGATCGTATTAGCCTAGGTTTGAATTTGAAGCATCCAATTTGTTCAAAACATGCAGATTTCTTAGAAAAAAATAATTCAAGGCTTGGATTGTCACTTTCACCTAATAACAACGTTAATTGCGTTCCGAAGGGATTCGCCTTTGGTAAAGTTGAAGTTTTAGATGACATCGGAGTTCCAGAATGTCTAACAACCTGTGAAGTGAATCCTGACAAAAAATTGATTTTAAAATGTTTAGAGCATTTGAACACGTTACGTAAATGCATGTCAAAACGTTTTGATGGAAATTTTTTTCCAAAATTTACATTACATTTGAGATATTTAGATATATCTAAGACCGGATGGTTGCCAAAAAACATTCTATATGATGAATGCAAATTAAAATATATACGTTTCAATCCAGACCTTATAGAGCCCCTTTTATCAATTTGGAATATGATGAAGAGTTCTCAAATAAAGTATAAGTCCTTCATTGGTTTACTGAATTACAGAGAACCAACTCCAGACTTACCCAAAATTACAGGTATTCCTGAAGAATGTCTCGATTTTCGCACGACATATAGCGAAATGATAAAAGATATTATACAACCAAATTTTAGTTTAATGGCGGGAGCTCCATCAGGAAAATATTTTGACAAAGATTTCCCAGTAACGCCTGAAGGTTGCTGCAAAGCAGATCGATCCTATCTTCCCGAAGAGTCTGATGCCAAATCGTGTTTAAACCCAAGCATATTCACAGTAATGGGTATAAGTCATAGGGATATGTATGCTAAACGAGACCCTAAAGTAGTAAGGCAAGTTTTTGAAAAAGCTGGTGAAATATTTACTGACGATTTGTATAATACTGTTTGGAACAAGGCCAAAGAGTATCATTCCTCAGGTTGGGTTAGCTACGAAACTTTTCGTCGGGCACTCAGAGAATACACTAATAAAAGTGAAAAATGAAAGCAAGGAATAATTGAAGGAATTCACTTATAGTCTAGTCTATAATGAAGCGCAAACGTGATTTTTAAGTTACATTACTTTAATGTTAAACATTAAGTTTTGTGTAGATTTATTATTTATAAAGTTGGATGGCTTGTTTAAGTTTATAAACTTAGTTTTAATATCTAACAATTTATCATAATTTATTATTTTAATTTAAAATGTTGTATAAAGTATTAAAATAGTTTTTAAAATGGACTTTTACTTACCCTTTAGTTTTTTAACTTCAGGAGTGCACGGTCCTTTATTAACTAAACACTTTCCATACGATGCTAATAATCGATCATTACTCAACACTTCGGAGAGATTGATGTCAGCATCAATTGAGCCATATTGGTCTTCAGCATTTGCAAACATAAACAAACAAAAAATTGCAATAACCTTCATCATCTTAGATTAATGGTATCGCTTCTAACGAATTCTAGAATTCTAATGGGCGCTATATATGATTAGATGTGTTTTATATATGCTAGGTAGGAAGCTTTTTATATTCAAGTAAATTCTCAGTAATGCAAACATGTTGCGTCAATTATGTATATAACAGTCCGCTGTAATCGTCCTTGTTAACTATTTATTCATTGTGGTTTACGCAAATAAATCGATGATTAACCGCAATGATCTTGATCTGATCTTGTTCAACAATGTAGGTATGATGGAAAAACACAGTTTAGCTATCAAGTATTTATTTATAACTTAATACTAACAGGCTCTTATGCGAGGCAGAATGCCTATTTATGCTCTGTTTCAAGAATTGTTGATTGTGATTTATGAATACTTTAATAATTGATAGTTTATTATTAATTAACAATAAATCAAAACAGAGCAAATGGTTTAATAGGTTCTTCGCTTATTAATTACCAGTCACTAAGAAATTATAAAGTGCATCTCTGTTGAGTGCGGTGGGATCGTATTTGTCAAGAAGTTCAGCGAATCTGACTTCACTTTTGGATCGTATGCCTAAAAGCATTTTTCTCACGACAGACTTTTGTTTTGGAGAACATCTTCCACAAGCCGTTTGCAGTGTTTCGGGCAAGACACCTGAAATTGAGACAAAATGTAATTATAATTTATTCAATTCTTGTTTATTTTTATATCATTTTACATGAATTAAGAGCGATTGATTTCATAATTCTGAATCAGAATGATCTTGAAGGCGTCCGAATGTAATATTAATTTATTTAATTTTAAAATTCCACTTTGTTAATTTCCTTAATCGAAAGGTATATTCGAAAGTCATCATTTAATTTTCTAAACGAACAATGAAGAAGTTAATGATGAGGCTCATTGCATTGATCAGTGAAATTATTCTGCCCCATACATTCTATCACATACAGAGACATTATTACCACATGTAAGCTATATTGAGCTGAACTACAAAAACGCTGAAAGTTCTAATTGTTTAGTTTACATGATATTAACTACGAGTGTGTCTATTAATTTTTTCCTTGAATTTGACTTTTTCACTTTTCTATGAAATACCTGAACCGGTTCTAATATGACTATATCTGGATAGTAGAGTATGCATTTCAAAACATAAGTTTTATAATATATTATAATCTCATGTAACTTCCGCCAACTAAATAAAACAAAGACATTTCAAAGATACATACGCTTAAAATTCTTGCCGTCCTTAGTGCACGGTCCCTTTTCCATGACACACTTGTAATAGGCGAGGAGAATCCTCTCGTTTTGAATGATGGAGTCAGCATTGAAATTATCATAGCGGTTGTAAAGTTGTTGTTGTTGTGAGTAGCAGGAGGCCACCACCGTCAGCACGCACACGACTAGCAGCCAGGTTCTCATGATGACCTGGAAAATACATCAAAATCATTTTAAAGTATATTTTTTTATTTTATTACACTACCACTACGTAGTAGGTATATAACAAAGTAACTTTCTCAGTCCTTATATCCCTATGTATGTTTAAATCTTTAAAACTACGCAACGGATTTTGATGCGGTATTTTTAATAGAATGATTCTCAAAAAAGGTTTCAGTATTTTTTTTTAAGTTTTACTGCAATGATTGTGTATGTTAAATTTACAATATACAAAGTTTCTAAATAAATCAATAAATCAAACCTGTTTAACTGTGGTAAAAACAATTGGAATATATTATAAACACTTGTAATACAAAACACAAACCTATTGAATACGTAAACAATGAACATAAATCACATCATATTCAATGAATTACGGGAAAAAACACTAAGTATTGCTTAAAACTCACCTAAAGAACTATTGACTGACACTGACGATATTGAACTTAGCGGTAACATTGTAAGTGGTCCGTGACTTTCTAAGCAATATAATAATTACTCACCGAAGAAAGTGTGAAAGTGGAGTCCTCAAGGTTCGGCGTTCCAAATGGTTATGGTTGTATCTCGGCACCAACAGTGGGGTGCAAACATTTTACATTTCTCTAAACCAGTCCTCCAAGAGGTCGATGTAACGGGCCGCATACAAAACATGACATGCCCGGAATCAAAGAAAGCGGAATGAGCGGCTGACTAATCAAGTGCAGCGCCGTTTTTACGCCCATTTCGGAGTAAAGTAAAACGAGTTGTTTGAGAAATTGATCCCGTTCTTAATGGATCTATTTCTTGATGTATTTACACGTATTTTGTTATAATTTAATACCGGAACATGAAGTGTACAATAGTTTTTACATATTATGTAGAGCAATATAATATTTATCTTTCATATTGTCATAATATTAAAAGCAAAAGTAGACAATGCTTGTTATTTGTTATTGATATCTTTGAATAGCAGGCTTACAATAACAATTAAATAATTCGGGAGATAATTGTTATGAATGAATAATTTTGATTAATATATGTATTCTCTATAATATTATTGTAGGGACACAGAATATGAATACAGAATTTGGATATAAAGTAGAGAGGTAAATATTGCAGACACGTCGCCTGTTGTAAAATGGTACATCTTACTCCTGTCGTGAACTTAAAGTAGGTAAGTCAAGGTTCACCAAAAAATAAAAAAAGTTTTTTTTTTTATATAACTATTCATAGATATTAATATAATATCTATGAATTGGGTTACCTACTTATTTCATATTGAAAATAAAAAAAAACAATAGATTTAAAAATTTATATTTCATACAGAGCGTGCATGGTTGTTTTTTTTAAACAGGTTTGGTGAAGGAACTCACGCATGGGTAATTTGACATCCTAAAAAATCGTCCAGAGTCGTAAAGACCCTGTCGTAAATTATCAAATTTTTGTATTCTTTGTAGTTTAAAAATGGTCACCGTCACAAAAAGAACGAGGACTGATTCTATTAAATTTCTGATTTAAAAAAATTAGTCCTTTTACAATAGTTGTTTTATTTTTGTTTAGATTTTGAAATTACATAGGTACTCGGTATTTTGATGATGAATGATAAAGCAATTAAAGAGTAAATTCGTTCAAAGGTTCATGTTCATACAATATATATTTCGAAATAGGTTTTTTCCTTATAGGTATTAAGTGTATTTAAAGACATGAAACCTTTAACCTGGCCTTGAAGTATCCATTAAAAATCCACATTGTAGTCACAATGGTATGGATTACAATAACTATGTTCTATTAAAAAATCTTACTGCGCATTGAATCTTTTCTATATGAAAAAATGTGACATAATAGATATATCACTCATCTAAATTTGAAAGTCCATTCAAAAAATAAAATTTCAATACTCGAACACAAAAACAATATTCGTGTTTCAAGTATTACATGATTGATATCGAAGTTATCATTAGGTCTCCTTTGGAACTTGGACTCATTTTAAGCCCTATAAAATCGTCATGATATACAAAATTTTACCATCTTTACCACCAGTTCGGAAATCTGTCTCTACAGAGGAAAGAGCACAATTATTAACTTTGTAGTTATAGTAAAAAATAAATTGATTCGCGGGAAACATACTGATTACGGAATGAATCATGTCACTCGAATAATTTTCTGTTTTTAGTTTTAAAATATAAATTAAATAAAAAAGGAAGCTCATAATATTATACATAAACGCGCAATTGTTCACTATGTTGTAATTGCTCTTAAAATTCTAAAAGGCATTTAAAACTTCTTATTCTCTTACTTTTGTTTACGCAATATACTAGAGACGCAAATATCTTGACGAAAATCTTAGTCACCAAATTTTATAAAAAAATATTATATCAATTTTATAATAAATATTATGATCACAAACACTATCAACACTGTAGCTGGTATCGTCAACCTTTTTTAGGTAAATAAGGCTCTTTTTTAGAAAGCCTTACTGCATTTCACTGCCTAGTTATAAACTAATTGAAAATGGTGTTAAATTTATAAATGAACAAAATAGTACAATAAATAATTACTTTATTTAAGGCCGATATTTAGCTCGCAAAGCGTTCAATTTGTCGGGATAAGTGATGGAGAGCAGCTGCGAAAACATATTATATCTTTCGTTTTCTGCTGGAGTACAATCCTTGCACTTTGTTTTTATCTTCTGTGTTATTGAGTCTGAAATAAAACATTTGAATATGTATTATCATTTATCATAAAAATGTTTTTCTAGCTACGGGTGTGTAGGTACGAATAAACAAATAAAAGTTAATTCAAATAAAAAACTTAAATTATTGATTTTGAAATGTGATTGTGACAACAAAAAAAAATAATGTACCTACATTGAGGTATTATTACTAGAGAGGGCACCACGAACAAAATCTGTGCGACAAGCGCGGCGGCGCGGGGCGGCTAGTGAGTACTACTATACACTTTGTAGATATTCTGCCTCTTATTACTTACTAGCGCCCGCCCCGCCCCGGCTTCGCCCGTGGTACATATTTACGTTTTCTCTACATAAGAACCATCCTCGTACTTCAAGGAATATAATAAAAAAAGAATTATCGAAATCGGTTCAGCCGTTCACACGTGATGCCGTGACAACGCGAAACGGGTGCGGACCCGCCGCCTTTTAGCTCCCGCCGCGAAGCGCCTCGAACGTGGCAACTGATACACAAAAATAATCCTTATGGGTGCATGATTCTGTATTCACGCGCGATGACTTATATAGCGTATTTCATGTATAACTTTGGTGTTTCTACACCGATTTACATGATTATTTTTTTATTGAATAGGTAATAATGTTAACTTTTTTAATTAGGAATGAGTGAGAGTGTTGTAAACGTAAGAGTAGACAAATATAATCAGAAAGCTCCGAATTGCTAAGCTATTGAAGTTTCACCTGTTTATTGTGAGTCAATTTTAAAAGATAGACATAATATGCTGTCTAGGAATTTATTTTTATATAACAAATAGTATAGTAGCGATGTCCTCTCTAGTACGTAGTACATGTAACTCAATGTGTACCTATATAGTGTGTACCTAATATCAATGTATAAATATATAAGCTTCTTGGTAAAAACCAATATTTTTGACATCAAGCACATTAATTAATACAATAAGTAATATCTACTAAAATAATGACAACTTATCTATTAGGTATCGAAGAACAGAAATCATTAATTATTCATGTCGTTTTATGCTAGTATTTTAAAGCTTACTGTTTTTACTCTATGGACTATGATAAAAGTTGAACAGATTTGAATTATAGTAGAAGTTGAACGATTGCTTTGATGGGTTTATTGAAGACTCAATTAGTATGTAGGTATAATAATTGTTAAAATTTTGAGGTTTTAAATAAAATTAATAATAATAGATACTACCTAGCTCTACTTAAGATACAGTAAATAGTACAGCAGTTTAAAACTTTTAAAACTTTATAATAAATTGATTCGATAAACATAATTAATTCTTACCTTTGAACTTTTGGTATTTTCCACAAGGCGCCTGTTCCATAAGACAAGCAAATACAGCTTTTCTCTCACGCTCATTCTGTAGAAGCTTTGCTAAATCTAAGTCTTGTATGTCCCTTATTTCATTATCTGCTAATACCAAAGCAACGACACAGGCGATCAAGAAAATCGTGATTTTTGTCATATTGAGTCACTGGAAAAAATATTACATTTTAAATTATAAAATTAAATATCCGAACAAGCATAAAGGTAAAATATTAATAACTATTTTTTCAGGTAATTTTAGAACAGACCAACCACCATCAGGTATCATATTTTATCAGTTGAATAAATTTTGTTGTATAAATCTTGATAAGCAATAAATAAATTAATAAATAAGTAGATACCTACATGTCGTTTTAATAAAAATATCAACACAACAAACTATTGAAATCGCTTATAATTGCGAATATCCAAACAATGAATAATTGTCGTTGTTATCTCAACTTGTTAACATCTCTAAGAACCACATCTTACATCGGCCATCCTTTATACATCCCTTATTACGTAAGCGATGTTACAATGGTTAATTAATTAGCATTTATCTCTAGGATATTCTTTGTTTATAGTCTTTACAAAGATCTAGTTGTGTGGGTTAATAATTACGCAGATAACTGTAATTACAATGTTGCGTCTTAATTTCCCCTTTGCACGTATAAAATCCACTTTCGACCTTCGTCCAAGGGATTATAATATTTGGTACTGATTCCTTTGGGTTATTATTCCCCAAGAATCCTTTGCAAGTTCAACTTCGGATCAATAGGTCCCAGTAAATACTATACCTAAGAGATTTTTTTTAATATGAATAAAATAGCAAAACAGTATTCAGTTTCACTCCATCTGTGTCGAACACTTCTACAATAGTATGTCTAGAACAAAAAATTCGTCACGTCGGATGTCTCAGAACATCTACTAGTCTACAGATGATCTACTAGTCTCTTAAGAAGGAGAAGAAGAAGTAGCGTTAGCTACTATTAAGTATTCTGAGGTAGAAGCAAGAAATCTTAAACATCTAATGAGCAGTGGAACAAGTTCAACTCCTTCGAGATAACGTTAATACTTTAATAGGACTTACAGGCACTATTTTTAATATTTTTTACTATTTTTACTACTTTTATAATAAACTTGATTATTAAAAATATTTTAAATATTGTAATTATTTCAATGATTATGAAATTTTGAATTGATGCATCCCAATTCCCAATAATGCGGTAAAAACGAATTTTATGTAATGGACTGGATAGTAGATGAATGGATAGGATAGGACAGTAGGTACTACAGTGTGATGCAACTAGTAATAATGGAATAAATAAATTAAATTCTCTTTTGCATTCTAATAGATTATTATAATGTCAATTGTTTAAAGCGCGTCACACACGGTGAAGATACTATAATCTCTAATATAAAATATTACAGTATCTTAAGGTGTCCGGTATCAGCGTGCTGACCATCATTTTTCTTTTTGTCATTGCGTACTAAGAGTTAAGACCGTAGAACCGCCATCCTGTTACAAATGACCCGAAATGTTGTGTCAGTGTTTCGGGTCATTTGTATATACATATATTATTTTACAGTTTTAGTGTTTCCTGAATATTAATTTTACAGTACCTGTTCTTATATAACATACATACATATAAATTAATAAAACATTCTGAGAGCTTTAAATCACGCATAATTGGGACTCTACATTCACGAAACTTTTCTTAAATGTTTAAACTTTAACAATTTAATAAAAAAAAAGATTAAGTTAAAAAGTAAAAAACTACCTACATGCGTTTACCTTATTTACTGTAATATGACCAAACAAATTTTTTATAAAACTTAAGTAAATTTGAATACTTACGTAAATAAGACGAGTCCATGTTTTCTTATAAAGTTTCAGCCATTCAGCTGATTAAACTACATTTTGGCAATTAACGTTGTTATTATTTATTATTGCATGAACTAAATCACAATCATATAAAAGCACATTAAAATTCTCCATTGTACCTTTAATTAATTATTTACTACATTCGTAAAAATTTTGAATTATAAGAGTTCCAGAGTTCCAGTAATATGGTATCCTAACAGTATGGAGAGAAACATACAAATAAAATGTACTGAAACATTGAAGGATAATATTTATTCACATAATTTTCTCTCGTTATAAAACAGCAATTGAAAATCCATTTGGCATTATATAATTCTCATATTATTATCGTGATTTTGATAAAAATTATAATAGTGCTTTTCCGTGTCTAAGCACGGAAGAGGAGGGGATTTAAAATAATTTTAGATTGTTTAAAATAATGACACCTGCATATATAATACAAAAATGAGTTAATAATAGTTTTAAAAATTTTGCTAATAACCCTTATTGTGGAAGATAATTGCATGTTTCCGTTGTTTACTGTATAAATTTTCTGAACTCTTATAGGATTGCATCACTTCGCTTAAAGTACTGAGTTGTGACTTGAAATTTTTTTTATTGAGGTAGGTTATTATTTTTTTCCTAAAATGATTATAATATCAAGCAAACTCATATATTTTAATATAATTTGTAAATTATTTAATATTTTTATTGCATTATTGTGTCAAGATAAATTTTTAAATGCGCGCAAGATATTTAAAATTGCTATACGCACGTTTATCTATTCAAATTATAGAATATATAATTTAATTTTAAATTAATAGATAGATTAGGTTAAATGAAATTTACGACATACACCCGAATTTATACACATCAAGTTTTCTTATTAAGTAGAGTTCTATTTAATTCATATTCCTGAAATTAATTCAAAAATACAAATTAATTTATTTTAGAAAAAATGGCATTTGCGGCGCTTTCCCTTGTGCTCCTATTTTCAACGGCGATATTTGGATACGATGAAAAATACAGTGAAATTGATGTCGACAGTGTTATAGCTGATGATGAGCTGTTTATGAGCTATCTCAACTGCTTTGTGGACAAAGGACCATGTACCGCGAAATACGCTGAAGACTATAAAGGTAATGTTTCAATTTACAGTTGTTTAATTAGTAATTAGCAACCGGGTTTAGGTATTCGGGATTAAAAAATCGCCTATCAGTCGAGCAGTTTTTGATTTAAATCGTAATAAATCAGCATCGTCTAATCGTATAATACTTTTATAATATTAATTTAGACTAAAACTTTGAATTCAGTCGTAACTTCCTTGTCATTGGCAAACCTACTCCCCATCAGTTTATCTCAATAATTATTTTTGCCATAGAGCATTTTGATTAGCAAACAGTTGGTAACAACGGTACAAGTTTTGCACGCCTCATAAGCGAAGCGTTGAGGTGGGTACTACTGTCACTTCGCGCAAAACATCTGATTTTTCAAACTTAAAATGTCTTTATGTATCATACATTGCACTTGTAAGATAATACATACACACACATATTAAGAAAAAACACTATTTTTAACGTTCATGATATTTTTGATGTCATTTTTGTTATTTAAACTAGTTAAAAAACAGTTTAAAAAAGTTCTGTCTTGGACGTCCGTGTGTCTGTATGTGCGGATCCTTTTTCTTGTTAACACGATAGCGACCGAAATACTTTACTAATCGAGTCTTTTTTTTTCTCCTACGCTTGAGTATGCTCAGGAATAGAACCCTTTCATTTTTCAGGGTCTGATTCGATGTGGTTTAATTGTTATTAAATAAACAAAAATAATAATTAATAAATATTTATTAAAAAAAAATATGAGGCGTGCACTTTTGGATTTTCCAAATTATTTATAAATGCTACACAATTATTGTAAAAAACTTAAAGGCGCAATAAAACTTGTATGTTATATTACTAATTGAAAATAATATAAAAGAGAAGAAATTAATCTTGTACTGATTTTATTGCCACGAATAACTTCATTAGCTTGGTTAAGTTAGGTTCGTATTAAGTAAGTTTTCGGCATATTACAAAGAGCGTTTGTAAAATGACGAGCCCTTGATAAACGGCGAAATTATTTATTTTCCTGCGACTAACAATTTTTTATGACACGATTGATGTTATGTTACAGGTATTCTACCAGAGGTGATCAAAGAAGGTTGTGCAAAATGTACCGATGATCAAAAGGAAAAAATGAGGAAACTGGTCAAAACAGTAAATGAAAAGAAACCAGAAATGGCCGTGGCGCTTCAAGCCAAATATGATCCTAATCATGAATATGAAAAAACTTTTACAGCATTTTTGACAGGAAATTAAAACGCAAATGTAATCGCATTTAAAAAATGTTTAGGGATGATAAACGGAGACAACGCATTTTGAATTGACAAGAAACGGTGGAGCATTACAATAATTAGTTAATTCATAAAAATAGAATAAACATGTTAGCAAAATATACCTATTATAATTTTTATTTTTTATACCTTTTCAATATCAGCTGGTCTTTTCTTTTATATATTCTTAAATTCAAGCGGAAAGTGACACCTATTAAATGAGATATTCTGTGTTTATGAAATAATAATTTGTTTTTTGCAAATTAATTACATCCCCACTATCGTGCACGATAATTACAATTTCGCAATTTGTCAGCGTGGTCTGAGCCGTGGCAATAAAAACAGGCTTTATAATAATAATTAATCTCAATAAAGAATTTATCTAGAGTTGTCAAAAGCCATGTTAATGGAATCAGAAATATCAATTGTTTCCATAATTTCGCTTAACTTATTCCTTGATCTTATAGGATCACTAGCTTTCCGCCCACGGCTTCGGCCGCGTTTTCCAAGAAAAACCAGTTCCCGTAGGATTTCCGGGATAAAACCTGTCCTATGTCCTTTCTCGAGTGTCAAAATATCTCTATACACGAATTACACGCAAGTTGGTTCGGTAGTTAAGGCGTGATTGAGTAACAGACAGACAGACAGAGTTACTTTCGCATTTATAATATTAGTATGGTCTATGGATTATTATAATTAAACGAAAAAATACAACAGCTCAGACTTGGTACTAAAGATGCGACTTGCGAGTATCGATAATAAAAATAAATCATTCAAATCTCTGTCACATGTATATAACATTAAAAGGTAACTATGTTTGTAATGAATTCAAACCCCAATGAAACCCCAAATCTAAATATTTGTAAAGTAATATGGATAATCAAGCATAGACGTTGAAATGATTGCGCACAGCAAACTACACGCAAGCATTATACAACTGATGCTGATTACGTCACGGTGCAGCGGCTGGCGCAACCGGCCCCGGCTGACACACAAACACACATGCAACTACCACAAGCTTACTCAATATACGATCTCAATCCGGATCAATCGATCGCAGATTTACGACAAGCCTATCACGTGTTACATGTAACATGTCATTGTTCTGAGGGAGAAATATTCAGATCATGTCGATGGAATAAGGGGGGTTACCATGATATCCTAAAGCAGTATTATTTCCAATGTGGAAACTGATTGCGCTAGACGACCTGTATAGGTACAACCTCTGTCATTTCTCCACACTGCTTTAAGACATCATAGTAGCCCCTCAGTTTCAAGAAACAATTACATTTATGTTTATATACATAACAAGTTTTGTTTTATCTACATTTGAAATTAAATAAATAATATTAAGATGTAATAAAAAATGATGTCATCAACAATCATAACAACTTAAGATGAGGAAAGATAAACCGCGATATTAAACACTTCTAAAAGATGTCAAGTTAAATAAGTTAAAGTTTGAGTTAAACAATCATCATCTGCTATAAGTAAACAATTAATACTGGTTCTTTCGTCCGTGGATTTAATGAGGTTGCCAAAATTTTTATGAACACAAATGTGATGTAAATCGTAAACCCGCTTAAAAATAAGTAAGATTACTGCAAAAATAATCAACTTATTTTCACAATTTCTGAGGTGATATTTACTTTTTATTATAGTGAGTAAATTCATAGAAATGATTAAGGAAAAACTCACGATGCAGACGTAACATGAACAAAGAGTAATGGTTTTGTTTAATATGTAGACGTCATGACTGTGGAAAATTAACCATTTCTTGTTGTATTATAACTGCTTGACGAACAGGCAGATACGGCAAAAAAACACAAATCTAATCGTAACAATTTATTACAATATCAGTCTACACCGCTTAAATAAATAACATTCAATCCAATTGATCTTATTTAACAAAAATGCAGGCCTGTCTGGTCTCTTTCTGGAGTATCACATTTTGGAAATTGATGAGTATCTAAAGCTATTTCTTAACGTAATTTATATGCTATTGCTAGGAGTTGTTTAACTGGCTTGGATGAATTTATCGAAGGCTTCACGATGTTTGCCTGATGGGTCGTTCTTTTCGACGAGCTCAGTCCATTGTTTGGCGTGCTTCTGTTGGATGGCTTTGATTACTTTCCTTATGTTACCCTTCTGTTTTTCACTGCATTTAGCGCAAGTTGTCTCAATTGCGTCTGGGAGGTATTCTGAAAAAAATATTTTTCTTAATAACAGAAATCTTTTATATGTATTTCAACTTCAGACACCAGCTCATGTAATTAAAAATGTTTAAACATAAAATTATGGTCCGGAGATATGTTTATCGGCTTAAATTATTTATGTCCCTTCACAAAACTGTAAACAACCGGTATGATGTAAGCAAAATATCAACGCGAGTATTTAATATAACATATTTCTTAAATTATCATTTTACATTTTAAAGCTCACGGGTGCGTATTGCCCGTATTATTTATCATGGGTGCGTATTGCCCGTATTATTTATCATGCGTGCGCGTATTATTTATCATAAATAACTTATAACAGATTTAATTTCTATTTAGGCATAATAACAATGTTACGAAATTTGAATAAGTTGTCCATAATATTAGTAAGCCAAGGTTAACACCAAATTATCCTTGAGTCCAAAACCTCGACCTTTTATGTAAAGTGCATTTAAACGCAACTCGTCCTTAAAAGACGTTGGTTAAATATGTATGTGGATAATTGGTACCCACTGCACATAGCGTCGTGAGTGGGCAATGACACATGATCAGTCTTGCAAGATTTACATTAAGTACTAGTAGGTACATAACAAAATATTGCATGGTCCGAGGACGCCTACTTCTGACAATTTGATTACAGATAAATATTTACTTTTAATTTGCTTCTAATTATACTTTATATTTATGATTTAAATGTGTATGTGGTTTTATACATAATTGTTCACATCATTATTAATTAAATTAATAGATTTTTAATAATCATTTCGATAATTATAATATTTGAGACACTTTAAGACGTTAATCAATTGCCTTGAAATACATGCCTGACTAATTAATTCAAATAACTTATGATATAGGTTTATCTAGGTCACTGGCATGTTATTTTAATACTAGTTTTATAATTTTGGACTTCAAATACTACTCAAACTAAGTATTTCCATAATTGACCATATTAAGCAGTGATAAGCACTTTTAATTAAGACCAATATGAAAACGTATTATTCGATAGTTTTATTTTTGACTCAGAAATAGATTTATTCGGGCTTTATCCTACAAATTTAAAGGCAACATATTTTCATTCTGCATAATAGAACGATAAAGAACTAATAAATTAAAAATACAAAAAAAAATATTATGCTATGTATCGTAAAGCAAAATCATCAGAAATGTACTCACTCTTAAAGTCTGCTCCCTCTGCAGTACATCTGCCTTTATCTAAGAAGCAGTTGATGTATGATTTTAACAGCCTGTCGTTGGAAATTAATGTTTCCACGTCGAAGTTATCATATTTTGAACTGTATTTTTCCACAGCACATACCGACAAGACCAAACAAGCCAGAATTACGAAGGTCCTCATTTTGCTCTGTCTGAAAAGTGACGTACTGGTATTATTGTAAGGAAGTGAAATAAATTTAAGGAAGATGCACAAGGAAAATACGCGTTTACAATCAGTCTATCTGATTACTAGTGTCCGAATACAAAGGGCTCTTAGTATTGTACCGAATATTAAACAATAAAACCTTCACAATTAATAGTGAAGTTACTCAGCACTGAGTACCATGTAGGGTAACTTAATCGTGTTCAGAATTTAAATCACGTAATTATCTTTGAATATAAATCTAACGCTTAGCGACTATATGAAAAGTTGTTAAAATAAGTTTTAACTGAAGTGTGACATCAATTTACGTAACAATTGCAATAATCTGAGATAAGTGCTGAAATTTTACAATTCATTGATTACACTGGGTTACAAGAGCAGTATTGCATAACACAAATCACGTTATAATTGGCACTTGGCACCGGTTCGTTCACCCACCTTTTACTCTGTTTAAGGGACCAAAACAACTAGACGTCTCAGAAAGCGACAGTGCTTTATATTGACTACGTTAAAACCACCACCTTCGGTGACACGTGGGTCTAGTGTTGAGGTGGGTGTACAACCGATTCTGCACCTTTTGGCCAGTGCCTTATGGCCGTTGGAAACATGACTGGCAAGATCATTTAGAACTGCGTTGTTGCCGAAACTCCGTCGACTTTGGACACGCAGTTGAATATTGCCAGGAAGCCGTTGAGCAATGAGAATTCCCCGAAGTCAATTTTAAGGAAGACTACAATATTATTGTACAATGTGGTAAATGTTTGCTGAAGGACATATAGAACAATCCGAGGCCGATTTAATTTTTTAAGAACCTCATTTATTTTATTGATAAAACAAAATATTAATTTATTTTAATTTATTCTACAAATGCATCATTTTATTTGAAATTTTGGTCCTCTGGGATGACTTTTATTGTTTTGTTTTTATTTTATACAGCATTTTATACAGCTTAAAATATTGTAAGGGCATTAGTTATTTTAATCAACTTTTGGATTCACGTCTATGGCCTATTCTGCATCCTTACCTTCATATGAAATATTCTAACG
>CAJQZN010041930.1:2250-13664 GCA_907164685.1 Colias eurytheme | reverse complement strand
GAATCGCGATTTCTTATCAAACGATAAATAACTTGTAGCAACATTAATTTTCGTTGTTCTATTGTCTTATCAGTTGTTATCAGTACATTATAATTAAATGACGTTGCGATGATGATGTTTGTTCGTTTCGTTTTGATTTCTGTACACTAAGACCGGCTATTCACATACCTGCAGCAGGGGCAATTTTGAAATTGGACCCTTTAATTGGCTCCAAACAAAATATGTTAATCGATTTGGATTATGTGGATCTTCTTCCGATAGAATAGAATAGAATAGAAACACATTTATTCCCAAAAAAATGATACAGTACATTAGATACAGAAAATACTTATAACTTAAAAAACAAGGTATAACTGGGTAAAACAATATATTGTGTAGACGTAATAATATTAAATTATATCTGTATCACCTCAGGGAAAAAGATTACTGACTCAGCATGAATGTTACAGCTGAGGCTGTAATGCTGTTATTCTGTCAGCATCATATAAGTAGAGAGGAGTGACTAATAAAAGTAGGTATAATTTTAAAGAACGGACTAAATTATGCTATGTATTACAATAAAGCTGCTCCTCAACGTGACTACGCCGCCGCAGCCGCAAAAATGACTGCGACCCCAAAACAATCAAAAGGAGTAAACGCACCCGTGCGGAAAAGTTTACCTTCAAAAACGAAGGGCGTCGACGAGGATGGCTTCACAAAAGTACAGAAGAAAAGGAAGCTGACTCGTCAGAACAAGTGTGGCACCGCAACGAAAGAACCAAACTTGCGGATGCGCGCAGAGGTGCCGACGACGCCGCTCTACGTGTCTCGTGTGCACTACTGTACCAAGACTGAAGATGTTGTCGAGTACTTGCATGCGAAGACAGGTTTGAGTCTGCGAGTGGAACGGCTGGAGTCTCGCCATAAAGTGAGCTTCAACTCCTTCGTGGTGAGAGTGCCGACCGCCAAGCTGAGCGTCTACATGGACGAAGGGTTTTGGCCGCAGGGAGTTGTGTTTCGCCGCTTCCGCGGACGGATACCCGGCCCCCCGGAATCGCGTCACACGCCGAAGACATAGCGTGTATTAATTTAGTATTTAAGTAGTTTTAAGTTCATATGGGCCGTAGTTTTAAAGTTATATTAAGACCTTTAACTGTAACTACATTTGTTGCCTGAAATAAACAAATAAATAAATAAAAATAAATAAAGTAAGAAGATTTTGATGTATGAAGTACCTATGTAACATAGTTTGCCAGTCAGAACGTAAAATCGAATATAGAAAAACTGACCGACACTTGGCTTTTTTACAGGATGTTTTTGATGGCTCTATATATTCGTATATTATAAAGCTTTTGCCTCTTATAGTATACTAGCTTTCCGTTCGCGGCTTCACCCGCTTTATCTAAAATATAATAAATTAAAACCTTCCTCTTGAATCACTCTATCTATTAAAAAACCCCATCAAAAACCGTTGCGTAGTTTTAATGATTTAAGCATATATAGGGACAAAGGGGCAGAGAATGTGCCTTTTTTAATACTATGTAATGATTTTCCCCAAACAATAGGTTACTGCGTATAATATACGGATTTTTTGTCGCATGCTACCAGTTTTACACAATTCAATTTTATAGAGTAGTTATCATTTAAGACATTAATATAAAATAATAAAGATTAAAGGGGAGTACCCAATACAGGGATATTGATTTGGCGTTTATAAAAATTTAATCTTGAATATTGTATTTAAATACTAATCTTTTGAACCGTTAATCTATACTTATGTAATAAGGCTGAAGAGTTTGTTTATTTGCGCTTATCTCAGGAACTACGGCTTCGACTTGAAAAACGATTTCACTTCTATTAGTTACACCATGTTATTAGGAGCGGATGATAGCAATGCGGGTAAAATCGTAAGAAACAGTAGTATTAAATACTAGCTTTCCACCCGCAGCTTCGCCCGCGCAGTCAAAGAAAAAAACGCATAGTTCCCGTTGGGATTTCCGGGATAAAACCTATCCTATTCCCCGGGATAAAAAGTAGCCTATGTCCTTTCTCGGGTATCAAAATATCTCTATACCAAATTTCATGCAAATTGGTTCAGTAGTTAAGGCGTGATTGAGTAACAGACAGACAGACAGAGTTACTTTCGCATTTATAATATTAGTATGGATGTGTAAAATGAATTTAATTGGACACGAGTAGTGCAATTTTATTAAACTTTTAATTTGTCACTTTCCGAGCTTTTATGCATATTCACAAAGGATAAGATTTGGTTTACATCTTTTCAGTTTTTCTCACTTCAATTATTTAGTTTGGCTTTATGTTAAGAGTCGACGTTAAATAAATAAATAAATAAATAAATATTATAGGACATTATTACACCAATCGACCTAGTCCCACAGTAAGCTCAATTAAGGCTTGTGTTGTGCGTACTAGGCGACGATAAATATAATATTTAATAAATACATATATAGATAATAACACCCAGACCCAAGAACAAATAATTGAGTTCATCACACAAATATTTGCCCTGACCGGGGATCGAACCCGGGACCGTCGGCTCAGTAGGCAGTTACTTTACCACTGCGCCAACCGCGTCGTCAATACTTTTGAAGTTGTATTAAATCCGTTAAAACTACATTCATTGTTAGAAATCGGTCAAGTGCTACGTAAAAAGTACTTATAATAAAGAGATAGTAAAGGAATATAGGAAAATCTCTAAAATATATGTATATGAAACTAGCTTTCCGCCCGCGGCTTCGCCCGCTTTGTTGCAGACCTAATAAATTAAACTAAAACCTACCAAAAAAAACCGCATCAAAATCCGTTGCGTAGTTTTAAAGATTTAAGCATACATAGGGATAATAGGGACAGAGAAAGCGACTTTGTTACACGCTTTATATTAGCTTCACCTGTATGTTTGTTTGTAACCGACTTCTTTGGGCGCGATTTTGACCCACTTTAAACGGCCAGATTTCGTTCAAACTTTGTCGATTTATTGAGGACCGATGACAATACACTAATTTGATAAAATTATTCCATTTTTTAGTTCGGTTTCTAAAAAAGCGTGTTTTTTAGTTTTTTTTTAACTATTATTATTTTATACTAACTATGTACTATGTAGTGATTCTCATGTGATATGTCACAATAATGTTAGTTTTAAAAATAAGCGCGTACCTAATAATAAATCACGTGGATTATAATATGACATCATATTATAAATTGATTGATAAGGAATGTATAAACAGAAGACCGTTTTCTATTATACAATCATAGATAAAACGGATGTTCTAATGTAATATTTGTGTATCTGTTATCAAAAAGATATGTTTCACTTTCATTAACATCAAAGAAGGTTATTTCAAGCTAGTGGAAAAATACGATTTTGTTTCCTGTCCTTCATTATCTGGTAACTAATAGACTAAAACTGCGAAAGTTTGTAAGTTTGTATGTTTGTTTCACCTTCACGTAAAAACTGCTGAACCGATTTTTATGAAATTTACACACAGAAGCTAACTTGGATTAACACATAGGCTAGTTTGTATCCCGATAATCCTACGGGGACGGGAACTAGGTATGCGGGTTTTCCTTTGACAACGCGCGATGCGGGCGGAGCTGTGGGCGAATTACGAATAGCTAATATTTATTTATTTATTTTACAAAGGATAGCCAACAATTGTAAACACTAATTATAGACATACAAAGAAAATGCAATTTAACAAATCAAGTGCAACAATTAATTATAGGCTAACACCACATGCCTTTAAAAACGGTTTTGATATAAGAACAAAAAAAAAATAACTGATAGCTACACAAAATAACGTTTCACAAATATCAATAAAATATCTATTTAAAAATTTTAAAAAATAAATTTAAATATTGTAAATACATGTGTATTATAAATGCGAAAGTACATATAAGTTTCTGTTGGATTGTCTTTCTTTCACGTCGCAAATGAGCAATTTTATTCTATGATTGTTGAACTTATTAATAACGTATAAGTAGAACATTTTCCGGATTAGCTAGATAGTATCTACGAAGATTAGTTTTTAGCAAAAACAAAATTCAAATAATATTGTTAACCTTGATATTTAACGCCTATATATTTTTGTCTAGCAAACATATTTCTAAGTTCCGATAAGATGATTATAAATTTAGTAATTAGAAAGAATAACTGCACCTTTTTCTGTTTTGCTTCGATATTTTGGTAAGGAGTTTAAATTAGGGAAACCCAAAAATTATTATAGTGCAAGATGAGCTGTTTAACATAGCAAAACACAGGCAATTTCTTTTAATCTTCTGAATTAAACCCATTGTTACATTATATTCCGCAGGTGAAAACTTTAATAGGTCCTCTTAATAATTAAAATTTAATAGGTATTCTATTTTATAATTAAACTAGCGGTCCGCCCCGGCTTCGCCCGTGGTACATTTTTCTCTACATAAAAACCATCCTCGTACTTCAAGGAATATAATAAAAAAAGAATTATCGAAATCGGTTCAGCCGTTCTCGAGTTATGCGCTTACCAACACATTTTGCGATTCATTTTTATATATAAGAAGAAGACTAGCTGTGGCCCGCGGTTTCGAGCACGTAATCATGTTTTCCTTAGCCTTCCTTAATAAATGTACTATTTAACATATAATTTTGTAATTTCTATATTATACATATTTTGAAAATACATAAACAAATATAAAACTTAACAATTTATGTATAATAAGTAATTGAAATAAAAACATGGCGTTGAAAATGATACATTAAAGTTTTTATGGACTTGAAACTAGATGACGTTGTATTATTATTGACATGGAGTTTATTTATATATCTTTATACCAAAATCTATTAATAATAATATGAAATAAGACACATACCTATTAAAAAGCATAAAAAAAATCTTGAGTCCCCCAAGGATCTGTGCTGGGTCTGATACTATATAATATTCATATCATTGACAAAGAACAAGGAAATTTAGATTTTCCGTCATGAACACAAAAAACATTTGTCATTAATCGGCAATCCATTCAATTTGATATAAATCTAAAAACGCATAGATACGAATCTAAAATAATATAATTAGTTAAGGCTGGTAATCAGTGATAATGTGTCATATGATTAACAATTAATTTCCCTTTGATAAAACCGCTACAAAGCACCTACCGAAATACTTAGTCGGCTACGGTCTTTGATACGAGTAGCTGACAGAAATCAGAGGTTTTAATTATTTTACTATTTGATACTATTAATGGTGCTACGGATTGTGATTTACTATTGAGTGAACATCTAATGTTATAAAATCAGTTCCTGTTTAGTAAATTTGTTTAATCTTAATACATACTTTTATATTCATTTGATTTTGGATATTTTTTTTAGATTTACGTTCCGACTATCAGTAATCATGATGTCTTAAAGCAGTATTAATTCCAGCGCGGACAAAGGACAGCACTATACAAATCATCTAGCGTTTTCACTTTCCTACACAGCAAAATAATACTGCTCTAAGATATCATGGTGACATTTAATTGTTACATCTATTGCTCTATCGATTATACTAATAATTTATTTCAGACATGCGTATAGCAGCTTTTCTTCTATTATTCGGCGCGAGTTTGGCAGATGTTCTGCCAAATGGTTGTCCCCGAGACTCAAATGTACATTTGTTACTGAGACACGAAACAGATTGTACTAAATTCTATTCGTGCAGTAATGGAAGACCTATCTTGATGTCCTGTGGAAGTGGTACCGCTTTCGATGCTACGATACAGGTATAAACTTATTATAGACTTAAGATATTTTGTATGTTAAGACATTTTTGTGGAGGACTTCAGCTAGCTTTGGTAAGATGGGCCAACTCTTACTATCACGATCATATGTAGGATCTCTGCAAATGTTCATAGGAGTTGTTGATCGTTTACCATTCAGAGAACCAACAGACCATTTTAGTTTCTTAGAAATTGTAATCATTCTTTTCTTTAATGAAAACTTAGGAAAGATTTCAAGGCAATATCGTCTAGGACTGTATGTTGTAATATATTATTTAATGTATCAAATAGTAAATCAGATTTTTTTGTTATATATTATTAGCTAATAATAAGCTTATTATAGGGATGTAATTGGGCAAATCAAGTCGATTGTTCAACAACAACAAAAATGACACCACCATCAATATCAACGACGCCAGCAACAACAACAACCAGTGATCCAATAACAACTACTCCTGTAACAACACCAAGTCCAGTTACAACAACAAGTCCAGTTACAACGTCTAGTCCAGTTACAACAACTAGTCCAGTTACAACAACAACAACTTCTGCGCCCTCTACCACTTCGAGTTCTACAACAACAACAGAAACACCAACAACAGTATCTCCTTCGTCTTGTCCATATAATGTCAATGTAGACCATTCAGAAGATAATGACTGTGACAAATTCAAACACTGCACGGATAAAATAAAATTAATACTTAATTGTCCTGTAAAAAGCAATAATTTTAATTACTCTCTGAATGTTGATTATAGCAATACAAAACATGACAAGAAAAAATCGTATTAAAAAGGAAATGACGTGAAGAAATGCGACGAATTCACAATTATATTGATGAGGCATAAAATATGTATTTATTGTATGAATAAAATATATTAAGAAGAATGTACACTTAGTATTTTATTCTATCAAATTTTTTATCAATATTAACATAAATATAATTATTATACAACGTTAAATTAAATACTTATTAGACATTTTCTTTAGACAGAAAAAAATAACAAAGTGCATGAGGCCTAGTGAAAATATATACCTAGATCTGTATACTTACCCAAATATTTTCATTGACCATATGACCTCAGATTTTAAATGTTGTATTTCTTTAAAAGAAGAGAAAAATCTAAGAAACTTGATACGGTTTTAATACCACAGATAAAGCTAATAAATATATATTATTTCAGTTTTCGATAAATGTTGAAACTTGAAATCTTTTACATATTACGTAGATTTCGTCACTTTAGCCAACTATTACCTTATACCACAGAATAAAAACAGAGACAGAGTTTTTTTATAATTGTATTATATATTTTATAATAGTATTGCCGTTTTATAAATAATTGAATATGTAGAAAATATAAAAGTTGTCAAAATATTATTGTTTATTGAATTAGATTTTTTTAAATAACAGACCCAAATTATTTTAATATGAATTTCTGTAGCTATAATTTTTAATCTGTGGTTCTGAAAAAAATGGCGATTGCACAAAAATGCGAAATTCATTTATCGTTTCGGCAAATTGGCCGTGATACAAATCAGTTCGTTTTATCGAAATCTAAAATTGATTAGGTATTTTCGCAAATTAGATATTTCGTCAAATAATCCGCAGCATTGAAATGCCGACTGTGCCTGATAACGATATTGCCTCGATATTGCTTTGAATCTTTCAAATTTGCCGCCAGAGTCGTCTGACGTCTAAAACGTTTGCAACATTGTCTTAAAAACGTCAAGTTTGGGACTTTTCAAACTCAAACATTTATTTATTCAATTAGCCTTCTTCTAGAAGCTCTTTTGAATCGTCATAGCATAAATTTACCATTTAACAACGATAAAGAAGGAAAGAATAAAAAATGGCGGCTTAAGACTTTTTTATTTATTACTCGCTCACGAATAATTTCGTCTATACTCACACGTATGGTTAAAACAATTTAAGAGACGCCATTTCCAATTCCAAAAATAATAATAATAATATAAAACATTTTAATAATGTCTCTGATAATCATATAAAACATTTTAATAATGTCTCTGATAATCATATTTGACGCTTTTTGACGAAAGTGTTTTACACAAGGTTTTATTACATGTTATTTAACAATATGTTAAACTGACAGATAAGCTCAACATGACTTATCAGAAGCTGTTTAACCATTTTTTTCCCTTCTACGAAATTTAATTGGTCACTTCTTATTAAAACTACATATATTATTATAATAATCTCCCCTACTATAAATATAAGTAAAAAGCTTTCCTTAAACTTAAACATATTATGTGGGAAAGCTCTCGAAATGTTATGAAGTTCAAAAAATAATTCTAGGCTAATATGAAATCATTCATTCGTTTTCATTTATTTCAATTTTCATAGCTTGACCTATGCTTTAAAATAGTTAAATTTGGTCTTGTTTTTAGTTAATTTTAGTCTTATTTTCAAATGTAGGTTATGTACCTACATTTGAAAAAGACCAACTTCGGTCTCCACCGATTTTAATGCAAATTTGGACACCCTAAAACCACCCCGTATAATAAATAATATTAATATGTTTCAGGAATGTGTCTTCAAGGATAAAATAGATTGTGTAGAAAACGATCACAACTATATAGATAGTGGAGGGACAAACTGTAGTGGTAATGAGACGTATCCCCACTCTGACTGTGATAAATATTACCAGTGTGAAAGTGGTCAAATTGTTTTGAAATCATGTGCCCCTGGTACTCATTATAATGAGGATATACAGGTAAGGAACTAAAATCTCGATATGTATAAAATTCTCGTGTCACAATGTTAGCAGTCTCCTCGAAAACTGCTGGACCGAATATTATGAAATTTTGATCTATTTTTCATACCCCTAAGTGATAAGAGTAAGGCAGACCAACGTTTGCGGAGTTAGCTAGCTTTATTGTATGTTTTATAGTAAAATATGTAATTTACGAAAGAATGAATGCTTTCTTTCTTTCATTCTAATTTCTGTGAATGCGTGACCGTCATTGTTAATGGATTAATTAATTATCAATTATCGAATAAGTTTTTGGTGTGCTTTAAGATGAAGCTTTTATTACTGCTTTACAATAAGTTTTTGTTGGTAACTCAGATAGAATGAGAATTTGTTGATATTGTCAAAATATAGTACAGTATATATTCGACGTAGATAGATCTATATTAAGACATTTTATTTGGTTCGTAAAACAAAGCAAAGGTCCACCTTTCATTCGTAAATAAATAATAAAGAGTATGAATGTGATAGATAATGATTAAAATGAATTATACAATTTATGTACTCAATTAAATTTCCAGGATTGTGACACCATCCAAAACGCTGGGTGTTTAATAAAATCGAGAAAATCGAGAAACGTCCAGACGTTTCCGAACGGCTGTCCAATCGGTTCAGCAACGAAACTATTGCCACACGAAACGGAATGTGATAGATACTACCAATGCGTTCACGGCAACAAAGTGTTGATGCCTTGTGCTCCGGGAACGCACTTTAGTTATAAGTTACAGGTAAATTGGTAGTGTCTATTTGCTAATTATATAATTTTTTCAACAAGATAAAGCTATTACTTATCTTTTACCGGGACTCATGTTGATGGAATTTCACTTATCTGGATGACTTTTTAATTATTTTGAGAGCTTTAGGGCGTCTGTTAAGCAATATGACCCACAGCAAGTGTCTGGGAGTCTGGGAGTGTCTGGGAGTGACATCTTATTTTTAAACGTATATATTCTAAAACATATGTGAAAATCAGCCATGAGAAAATACGTGAAGTCTGTCGTCTGGCGGACGGATCCTACTCTATAGAATATAATGTTTCATTTTACTTTGCATAAAATATAGAAGTATAAAATTTGATATAGTTAAACCCAAGTTATGAGGGTTCAAAAAAACGTCGAAGTGCTTCGAGAAAAGGTAGGTAGGTAGTGCCCGTGCGCGTAGTCGCTTGGCTCGTCTTGGCGGGGGCACTACCGTGCCCCCAGATGTACTAAAGCCATAATATTATCTGTAACGAAAGCTAAAATTTTTTTTAATATTTTTTTCTGTGTTTTTGTTTGATAAAAACGTAACATAATACAAATTCCTCTTCAATTCATCTATTTTTTCTACGACATAAATATGATACCAAAAACTTAAAATTAAATATTTTGTAGGGGTGTGATTGGCCACACGCATCAGAATGTGTGCCTGGTGGTTCAACAACAACAACACGACCAGTTACAACACCCAGTACAACAACAACAACTCAAGATAGTAGTGTTGAAACGTTTCCGAACGGTTGTCCCAAAGATTATAGGATAGAAAGACTTTTACCTCATGAAACACAATGTGATAGATACTATCAATGCGTTCACGGGAATAAAGTGTTGATGCCGTGTGCTCCGGGAACACACTTTAGTTACAAGTTACAGGTAAATATAGATTTTTTTGATGAAATTTTAATGAAATATTGTCTAATTATAATTTACTAATTATATTTTCTTCTAGGGTTGACACGGAATTAAAAGTTGAAACATAATATTATAGTTTTTGGCATTAGTTATATAATTTTAATTGAAACTTTTTATAGTTTTCTTCGATTTGTAAATTTCACTCGCGTGTCTCAGCTCCTGTTGGTCTTAGCGTGATGATACATATATAGCTTATAGCCTTCCTCTATGAATGGGCTATCTAACACCGAAATAATTTTTCAAATCAGACCAGTAGTTCCTGAGATTAACTCGTTCAAACAAACAAACAAATTCTTCAGCTTTATAAAGATAAAATAATTATTTCGGTGTTAGATTCATCATTATAATATTTTAATATTAGTATAGATAGTGTAGTGTAGTCTGATTCTACAAAACGTGATATTAATACTGCCTTAAAAATTGTAGAGGTGTGACTGGCCACATTTATCGGAATGTGTGCAATCATCAACAACATCCACAACAACAACAACACCTCGGCCTACAACAACAAGTACAACAACAACAACCACAGATAGTAATAATATTGATACGTTCCCGAACGGTTGTCCCAAAGATTATAGGATAGAGAAACTGTTGCCACATGAAACACAATGTGATAGATTCTATCAATGTGTTCACGGGAACAAAGTGTTGATGCCGTGTGCTCCCGGAACGCACTTTAGTTACAGGCTACAGGTAAAATCATTAATTACATAATTTATTTATCATATTATTATCAATTTTAATTTCTATTTTTATTAATATTGTAATAAAGCATAATATTATTTTTGATACCTAAAAATGATAAAAAATATTCATATTGTATTCTACTATGAGGTTACATCAATTATTTCTTTTTTAATCTATTGGATAAACAAAGTACAAGCAATTATAAAAAATAATTTGGATAGTTAATTTTTTTTAACTTACAATAATTATGTTGATTATAAATTTTCCTACACCACTTTTCAGAAATGTGATTGGCCACACATCTCCGAATGTGTTCCTGGCGGTGGATCAACAACAACAGCACGTCCAGATACAACAACTAGTACAACAACAACAGCGCATCCTGAAACAACAACTAGTTCAACAACAACTGCGCGTCCTGAAACAACAACAAGTTCAAAAACAACAGCACATCCTGAAACAACAACAAGTTCAACAACAACATCGTATCCTGAAACAACAACACGTTCAACAACAACAGCGCATCCTGAAACAACAACAAGTTCAACAACA
>CAJQZN010041929.1:0-17348 GCA_907164685.1 Colias eurytheme | reverse complement strand
ATAGTATCGACACTATCGATAGTATCGATAGTGCTATCGATACTATTGCTTTTCCCCAACTATCGATAGTTAATCGATAGACTATCGATAGTGGACTATCGAGCGGCAACACTAGCTCTGAGTGTCTTCTAGTACATATAGTTACCCTCGCTATTGATCGTGATTTGTTTCTATGGGCGTCATTAGAGTAGCTTAAACTGTACAAAAATCCGATACAGAATCACAGTTCGTTTTTTTATAAATACATAAGATGCATTGATCTCATTGTCGTGCCAGACGAGCGGATTGGTGCAAATGATGTGCTCACGCGATTTATATAGGTTGTAGTAAAAAATTATAATTTTGAAAATCAATCGCGTTTTCAAAAAGGACTATTTTTATTGACATCTGTTTAATAATTCGCTTATGTTACAGGGTCAAATCACATAAGAATTTGCAGCATTATCTACCCTCAATAGTCAATGTAAAAAATTCAATTTGCTTTGTTCCACATTTTCTTATTTAAAATTGTTAAATGGAATAAAATGTAGAAAGCAGATTACTGTTAATTTTGTCCACGATTCGATATTTCAAAAGGCTAAAAAATACATATAATTTTTCATATATGTACTTAGTACTTACCTACATTTCAAAAATGGAAAACTACAATATTCCCGCTATTCCTTATGACTTAAAGCCGTACATTCACGGTAGGTATCTAGTTAGTCGCGCTGAGGACGGGCCAAAATAGCCATTTTAATGACCCTCCTTTGTTTATTATTCTTCCTGCGCTTACACATCGATGGGATATTATAAGACAACTGGGTCTCGGATAAATATACAAATTCCATTCTCAACGTTACAGGAAATATTTCGAAGCATTTAAGAAATTGATAATTTTAGTGCAGAATTTTTTTATTTTTGAATAATGAAACACATTAACTACTTTTACAAATATATAGAGTTCGTCTTTTTTTTCATTCAATTCGCTATTTTGAATAATATTGTTCTCAATTTAAATTTTGCCTATTTTTTTTTTAGTATTTTGCATTTCATTTTAATCGATGCAATTATCTTTCCAATGCCAAAGAATCTTATCAATGCACCACTTATCTCCTTATCGGCGAAGATTTGGCGTGAGCTGACACACACACGCCATTTTTTTCAAATCAGGCTGTAAGTAAACTTTTCTTTTCATGGATTATATCATTTATTTATGCAGTTTTAGCTTTTTAAGTAGGTAGGTAGGTACATATTTAGTATTTAGTATTTACTATCTAACTACTACCTTTTTCAATTTTATGTTTTAACTTTTTTGTGCAGCTAAATAAATTAACTATAACGCAGTTCATTAAAGAAACGAATCTTCAATGGCGGCCAAAGCCAATTTGTATTCTCTTTGGCCAAAGCTGACACTGACGTATGGTAGGGTCAGCAAAAAAGAAAATAAAAATAACGTAAATGGATAATTATTTTATTAATTATTTCAAATTGTTTGTTGACAAACTTTTTTGTTATGGTATTTGTTTATTTAATGAATTATCATATTTACGTGTACAGAATGTAACAAAATCCCCATAATATTTGTAATGAGCCCATAAAACTGAACAACTTTTCCCAAAGAACATATTTTGTCAAATTCCAATGCATAATTGTCATTGTAAATTTATGATAAAAACTATTATAGGGAAATCAAATACATTTTAGTGATTGTATTTTTCCATATTTTTTTTGCATGCCGTACGGCCGTGTGTAAGCGAGAGGAGATAAGCGCCGCCATTGAAGATTCGTTTCTTTAATGAACTGCGTTATACTTACATTTTATTTAAAAAAACTCATCTCATTACAAATATGAAATACATAACTACTAATTAATGACATTCCAATTTTTTTTTATAAATGAGTAGGATTGGAAATATTCTTTAAATTAAATTTTTATGTACCGTTTTCATATCGGAGTTAAGTTGCCTAAATATCATTACAACACATTTGTAATTCAATCTTCCAAAAACATTTTTATTAAATCAGAATTACCAAGAATCGACCTATTATTACAGTATTTACGTAAACGCTATTTCGCCGCGTCCATTATGTTACTCACTACTCAGCATTATTAAGTACCTTCATGTAAATATACAAAAGATTCATCCTTCTAGGAAACTGTTACGTTCATGATTTTATTTTAAAAATACATAATTACAATCGCGTAAGAACCCCAATTTTAACGCACGTCATAGCGCTCAGTCCGCGATTTATTTATAAGCAAAACGATTATTTTGTAAATTAAAACTATTACCTACGAAATAATATATTTCCTCAAAACCTTCGGGAAATTTTGTCCATGTGTTCTACATGCATAAACTTTTCATCGTGTTTTTTATTGAAACTCTACATAAAAATCGCACGCCACGGTGCTTGCGATTGCACTCCTCCAAATCAACACAACAGTTTACATAAGCATAAGCAAGGCATAAGCAAATAAAATATAAGCTTTGAATGTAATTATTATTATAAAGACAATGATAGTTTAAGACCAGTAGGTACGTGCTGTATACTATTAGATTGAGAGAAAACAAATGTATTGTTGGCATCATTGCGAAAAGCGAGAAATAAACAAAGTCTCATGCCATTAAAACCATTTGGCATACCGCTGCAGCTGGTGCCAAATTAACTCCAAGAAATGTCCCGCAAATCGGGATCTGTATGGTTATTACGAAATTCACCCGAACTCATGAGTTGGTTATCATTTTGGATGCTTAATTTTATTGTGTCAAGCCAAACGCGGCAGTTAACGTTAGCGCGGGAAACGAGCACGCGCGCCTTCGTTTAATTTTCCCGCCATTAATGACGCGTGTCAGTATATTTTTTTAATTATTAATGGACAGTTAAAAGTGCGTTAATAAAAAAGTTTATTCGTGAAATAAAGTATTTTTATTAGTGTAGTGATTGGTAGTGATAGTTATGTGAGTAACTTTTTTATCATACATAATTCATATATTATTTAATAAAACAAATATTATTCATAAATTAAAAGTTAAATAATCAATACTTATTAAATAAACGCTCATGGACATCAAAGAAGAAAATATACCTAGTTAATTAATTATAAAAAAAATGGAATAAGGTACCGTGTACCTAGTTAGTAATAGGTGGTAATAGTTACTTTATATTATTAAAATTACATACTATCAAAAGTTTGATTTTAACATATAGGTAACAATAAGTTCATTATAGTACCTTTCAGATATTTATCTAATTTATGTGTGTAAATAATAACTAGAAATGTAAATACCTGAATAATAATTAATTAATTATGCAAAAAAAGCACCAAATAAATGGTTGTTATACAAAAAATAAGTGACTGAAAATAATATCCCTATACATTTAATAAATAATTGTTACAATTTTTTCGCCCACCCAGAACCCAGAACCCAGTTACAAGCATTAATAGCTTTCATGTAAACATAACTCCAATAAGACAGGCGATATGGAGAGATTAAATGTACAGTCAACAAACAAGTAATTTTGTTATTTATGGTTCTTTTGATATGAACAGATAAAAAATTTAAAATAATATCATATACTTTTCGATTCTTAAGATTTCCTATGTTTGCTAAGGTTTTTATCCCTTCTTAAAAAAAAATTGTTGACTGAATAGCAAGTGGCCTCCGCCTAGCGGTTAACGAAATATTTATTTTTGAGTTCTTGCCTAATTATTATTGTTCAGAACACGGAAATAGTTGCATATAAAACAAGTTTATCCCTATGCCCAAAAGACATGAAATTGAATACAATCTTGCTTGCTTTTATTTCTAATACCTATGTATAATTAGAATTCATACTACAGAAAAGTGATAGATTACAGTCTAAAATTTCATGCAAAGTGCGAAAACAAGGCTCGAAAGCCTTGACGAGCAGAAAAAAATATAAATTTTACTAAAATTTTCAATTGCTCTATCATTTATCATATCATAGACAGCACCATTACTGCAATCGATGTAAGATTGGTGGAAAATGTAATAAGAAAACCGAAACGTTTGACAATATGTATTTGCCAATCCGCACTTGGCCAGTGAAAGAATCCTTCTCAATAAATATCTACCTAGAGATCAACAAGGAAGAGCGCAAATTTATAGAAAATAAACTCATCCTAAGAATATAATTTATATGAATTTGACCTAGACTGAAAAGACAAGTGATGTATTAAATCATCGAACATGACAATAACCCCATTTCTCAACAATTGAAAAGATTTTCGTTCAGTCAGTACAGTAGTTGCCTATCAAACGATCAAAATGCAGCGGCTGCGGTGCCAAGCGTTGCATAGTACACGATTTATGTCTATCCGTCTGTCTGTACGCACTACACGTGTTATTAGACAGCTCTAATTATACCATTGTCGGTGTATTGTCTAGTACGAGTCGCACGTAACATGCGGTTTACGAATTCAATTTGATTGTGATTAAGAATATTAAATGACATTAACGTCTGAAAATTTCCTTTTAGGTCTACTTAACATCTGAAAAGGTCCTTTTAGGAATAGATTGGCGTAAATGGAAAGGAGTATTTCAAGTGGAATTAGGTACCTACTTATTCCTTCCTAAGGTCCAACGTTCTGTTGTAATTGCATTCTGTTGTAAATAATAAGAATAAAGTTTCAGCTAATATATTATATCCTTCAATCACGAGTTACCAACTTTGAGTATTTTATGTTCCTCATTACGTCTACATTTATTAGAAGCATTAACAACATTTTAACGCCAAAATCTAAATAATCAAATCACAAGATTGCAGTACTCTATCGAAATTAATTACTTTACTCCTTGCTTGAAATTTCTTTTAAAAAATTTTCTTGGCCATTTTTAAACGGGCCCTTTAAAACTGACATCAAAAATGCGTCTTCTAAATATAGGTGTCCAAACAGGCTATAGGGCTTACTACTAAGATATTCTGACGCAGAGTAACAAATGCACTGCCAACAACGTTCCGAAGACGCATGCCATGGGATTTATGAGCACCGCCGGGGTGTGACGTAGTATTAGTGTACAACATTAATTAGGAGAATTTAAGGGATGACTGAATGTTGGTATGGGAAATAGGTAGAAAATGTTGTGAAGAAGTTCATTAAAATTAATTGATGTGAGATCCATTAATGCAGGGCATTTTAATGATTAAGAGGACATAATACCTATATAATACTCATACTCAAGTACAACGAGATTTAATTAAGATTTTAGGAGCTTTATCGAACCATCTCTTTTACGGTTTACCTTTTGCTTTCAATTAGGGTCACGATAACTTTCTATAAGCTACGTGTATGGAAATGTTTACTGTAATCTTTTTATTTCTAAAACTAGATTCATATTAATTATAAAAATAAAAATAGTCTACTCCTAGTCAAAAAAGTAAACAGAAAACATCGTAAATATAATCCGAGATAACCACTCTATGAATTAGCATAGAAATAGAACTGGTATATTTTTAATTTAGCTTTTTTGTTCTAAAATAATAAATGAGGCGATACGAATTTCAATTAACCGCGACGTGTGACGTTTTTAACTGGGACACCATTTGGGTTACATCATTCTCAGATTATAAACATAACACATTATCAAAAAATGTTTTCCTGTTGGGAGCAGTGGATTTAGATCTCGTATCTTTGGAGACATTTGAAAATTGTTCTTCTTCTCCGTAGAAACTGCTTTCCGAATTGGTAGTACCTAAATTGTAGAACTATGTTATGACGATTCAAAAGCGCTTCTAGAAGAAGTCTAATTGAATAAATAAATGTTTGAGTTTGAAAGTTTGGTACATAGTTAGTGTGTTCGATCAATTTTAGCGTGGTTACGAAAATCTTTAAGTAGGTATGCAGTTAAAGTATTATCTAAATAAAATATAATTACTAGGAATGTCGCTACAAGTACAGAGTTGGGTAATTATGAAAATCATCCAAAACAGTAGTGGAATGCTGAAGGACTTCACAATCGAAACAATAACAGAACTTTTAACATGAAACACGAGCGGTATTTGTTATGTTTTGTCGGCCAAATGGCTTTAACTTCGGAACAAATCTTCTTATATATACATTGGCAAACATTCAACGTGGATTTTGATTTAAATTATCCAAGCAAAGCCGGGATCGCGATGTTCGAATGATGATCGGGGGCTTATCGAGTAATAATGGGTTCTAAATAACATACAACATTGCAATTGCATAGTTCGCTGGATTTGAGTTGGTTTATTCTAGCATTAGTCTATATATCTAGGTTTGCATATTATATTTCAGAATTAATCGTTTGTGGATCAACAGAACGGGAAGTCTCGAGTAGAATTTTGCGCGCCAAGCTGCTCGGTCTATGTGGACCCTATTGAAATTCCCCTGAAAGGACAGTTCCTAAAATGAATTGCTTCAGAACTGTACAATGGTTTAAGTTTAACACTAACTAAAACGTGGCTTTGTCTGTGTAATTAAGCATTTAATTATATAAAAACTAAAATCGCACGATAGCAGTAGTAGTAGGTACATAGATTAAGTATTAGATAGTAGTAGATAGACTTATTAGCAAAAAATACTGACTGATCTTATTTGTAGAGACAGAGCCGACGCGGACGGTAGGAAAGCAAGGCTTGGAAATCTTGAGATAGATTTTTTTTTATTTTTGATTTCTTTTGCTTATAAACTTGAATGTTATGGATAAATCCCCCTTTTAGGGACATTAAAATGATATAGTATTCTAAATAGGTATACTAAAGAAACTTAATGTAAATTTCAATATATTCCAATCAACTATCAAGAGACTATAATTTAGAAATATGAGCCATATCTGAGTGGGTGGATGAAAAATATTTGACGAACAGCGTACATAATATAAAAGTGTTGATTTACTGCATGTTACAATTTTGATATTTCTGAAGTCATGATTCAGTTAAATCAAATTTCTAAAAATACATGAACATTCAATTTTAATGAACATTTCCTGTTTCTAAGAGATTCGAGAGAAAATATTTCAAGATTCGTTTGATAGCGTCGAGTGTAAGAAATAAGTAGGTACTTATTTTAATTAACCTATCTGGATTAATTAAAATAAGTATCACATTTTTATATTATTTATAAAAGGCATTCTAAAAGATCAGCATAATATACAGAAACACATGATTTCCCACAATAAAAAACAATTCTACATAACTATAGTTAGGTTTGTTAATTTTATAAACATCAAAAAAAAATCACTGGAGTCACAGATTAACTAGATACGAGCTCGAATTGGCTAATTGTATCGTTAGCTACTACATATTAAGTATTCTGTGCTTGTGTAGTAGTTTTAAAATAAACTATTACTTAGAAAGAAGTCGATCATGAGGCGGGATTGCTTTACCTTACCTATAAAAATAAACCAATATAAATTACTTAAATTTCATATCCAACTTTGATTTTCTTTGGTGCGATCCTAGATATCTATAATGGCATATATTTGAAAAGTCCAAACGCATTACGTTTTTAAATAAAACGTTCTTAAGACGATACACAAAAAAAAATCCACTGCTTGGCGGGCGGAGTCTAATAGCTCGCTATCGCGAACGCGGGTGTGCGCGAAGTCATTCTTGCATACTCGCCGCGCTGCCGCTGGCCGACTCGGGACAAACATGTATGGAGTCGTCATACAGTTATAATATTGTTATACATATATTTAATTGATTTATTGGTTTTATTTTCTTGCTTATAAACACAAAATTATCTTCTTTTTAACAACTACTTAGACATTATTAATAATTATTAATTATTATTATTTCGTAATGTTTACTTTATTACAAAATAATACAGGTTATAAATAATCTTTAAAATAACAAAAAATATTGTTACTATGAAAAAATGAAATGGTACCTAATTACGCGGACTACTGAATTGATTTAGATAGAATTTGATGCTGACGTAGATATTACATCATGCCCAGAAATGAAAGGTACTATTTCTGAAAGAAGTTATAAACCCTAATTCTTCTCAGTCAAAGTCAAGAGTGGAAGATATCGCTAATACAGTAAAACTGATGCGAAACTTTGGATGTTAATTTGTATATTTTTTTGTTAGTTGTTACTTAATCACGTCAAGACTACATTACCAATTTTGATAAAATATAGCTAATTGCCTGGATTTACACATAGGATACTTTTTATCCGAACTGAACACTTCTGTGGGATAAAACAGGATTCACGATATAACCTAATTCCACGCGGGCAAAGCCGCGGTCGGAATGATATTTTTTTAAATAAAAAAATTGTTTAAAAAAAACACAAAATATATTGACGCATGTATTTATTTTTTGCACTCTATTATAATTGTAATTATTCATTACAAATAATCAAAATAAAATAGCCAGAACAAAGTTAGGCCCTGGTAGGATAGGTAGGCAGGTACAGCAATGTGAGACGAACACTGGCTTATTTATACCAATAATAATGTATTATAAACATAAACACATTAAGTTTACTTTCTAACAACAAAAATACATAATATTAGCTAATGTGAAAACGAATCAACCAATCATCCCACAACATTGAAATGTGCACACAAATATTCATCCAAATCGGTTCATGTGATTAGGAGGAGTGACTGCAGCGCCATCCTCCGGGCCCAATTGTGTTTCCAGATCACCCAGGAACTCAATTTAATATACTTACACAAAATTTTTCGAAATGAAAACTCACATTACTATGTAAATATGAATATAAACCGGTTGTAGTACTAAGCAATTTCCCGCACAGGTGTAGTAAGTATAAATGAAATAAATATCAACATCAAATTCTTTATACAACATACTTATCTACCACCTACTAAGAAATTCTTGAAATTTTTTTAAAATATAATACTACTCCAACGAGCTCCTGTTCCATAATTCCATATTACGTCCACCATACTTCCACTAAGTTCACCATGATTTTTTATTTCTTTGCACTTTGTTGCTTTTTGCTAAAAATGGAATCATGCGATAAAACCAGTAGAGCGTTGATAACATACATTTTTGACTGAATAAAGGTACTTACGAAGGAGTGGGTTCACATTGTGAACAATCAGTGGGTTTATTTTCCTTCTGGATTCCGGATTTCTGAAAAGATTATCTATGCTATAAATGAAAAAATCTTACACATTCGTTATGTACTTAAAACAGGGGTACATATCAAACATCGTCTATAATACAATTATCATCAAATTTAAAATAAAACCAACTTACTTCATTAATTTGTTCCAATTGTAAGCATTCTTTTTCCTCCAACCTTTATGTTTCTTCTTCTTATTTTCTTTATTGTCCCCATTTGTCTCATTTTGTCTTATCGTGTTGTCACCCTTTTTTACGATTGCGCAAGCGACACAAGTTCCCCGTGTGACGGCCGTAGCGGGAATGACTCGTGCAGCGATCGGGGTAGGAAGGTACAGGGCGGCTCTCGCTATATTGGCTGGTCAGGCGCTAATTTCAAGTATTTCTTGTTTATTTCAAAACCATCGCATATTTCAAAATTCTAACACGGTAGACGTATAGGTTGTATATTTTATAGTTAATATCCAAAAAGTCGTAACTTTACGTTTGTTATTTTGAAGATGCCAGAGATTAAAAAAAAATAACAATGATAACTTTGTATTTTTTTTCTATCGAGAAAATATCATGGAATCATGTTTCTAAAACGGTAGACGTATTGTGTTACTATTGAACTTTCTTGTCAAGAATTTTCATCACGACAACTTTAATAATATAAAAATTACGAAGGTTTAAAAAGGGCCGTAAATGTTAGAAAAATTAATTCATCACCTTAACAATTACATCAAACTTTCATATAATAAGTTTTACGAGGGCCATAAAGGCGTTGATCAAAGCATTACTGTTTTATACTAAGCCATGTATACGAACATTGATAAAATATTTAGTTACGTACGTGCTGTTTACGAGATCATAAATGCTCAGCTGTGAACATGGAAACAGAAAATTAGGTTCTTGCGCAAGGCCTTTATAATGCGACACGATCGTGAAAATACTTGCCAGAACATTTAATGAGAAATATGTAATTTTCCAACAGCATCCACCCGTTGGACATAATTCACATCTATAATTATAGTTTGTAAATAATTCTATTCATCTTTATAAAAAGGAGTTAATTATGCTTTTATAAGTACATGACTTTATTATTCTTTTCTTACAGATTTTCAGTCGTGTACCATGAATAAGAAGTCACATAAGAAGAAGGTTAGTAAGCATATAGTATAATAGAGTAGTATTAACATTACCTAAACATTTTTTGCCAATCTGGTTAACTATTTATATGAACTGTTAAAAAATCTTACGTTTATTCTTCGGTAGAGACAAATAGAAACAGCGAAAGCAATTCAATTGCTTGCCATTCTTTTCAGAATGGCAAGCAATTAAATTGTGGCAAAAGCCTCAAAGGTTCTATCGTTTGCTCCCAAAGAAAACGATCACAGTTAGATTTATTTACCTACTTCATTAAAATGTATTTACACATACTGCTGCTCCTAAACGCACTAAACAAGCATGATGAAATCGGCGCCACCAGACGTTCGACATTTCACTGGCACCATTGGCAGCTCCAATCATCCAGTGATTGTCGAAGAACAATTGGGGGCAAACTCGCTCCAAGATATGGGATCAACGATTGGCATCTTGATATATTGTACTTGACAATGTTGCCAACGTCCATTGCGTGCTATGTGTACATGATACAGTTCTGGCGTTTCCAAATGGCTTGGTCGTTTGTTATACGCCCTTTGGTTGTGGTGAATTATGAGATGGATGAATAATCAAGTCAATTATAATGTCGTGTAACATATGAGCGTAGGGAAATTCTTTTAAAATGTATTTTTAGATGAGGTTATAACAATATACTGACGCAAATCGTCATAATATCATCAAATTTTTGGTTATTTATAAAACTAACTAGCTTGTTTGGGAACTGCTTGAGAAATGCACATGCTTTCTTCATTGTTATTACTGAAAATTGAACCTCGCTTTCAATTAAAATATTTTTCAATTGTATGCAAAGAATGTTAATCTAATTTCAACTTATTTAATTATTATTATCCGTTGATATATCGTTATATATCCCGGCTTCTAATCCCCGTAGAAGCTAACAAAAATAAAAAAAAAAACAATCAGTGAATCAAACAGTCGATTAACCATTACAGTAGTTATAAGCATTGAAACAACATTGTATTTTCTCGATTGTAAATCAATCAGTGTGGTCATATGTTCCCGAAGCCCTTGGGAAGACAGCAAGCCGGTCTATTTCCAGTTGGCAAGCATTTCATCAATGAAATCTGAGATTGAAACGAAGTAACGTAAAGATAAAATCTATAAATTCAGTCGAAACTTTCTGCGTCTCTACCAGTTAACGAAAAGACCTAATTACGGGTAATTTATCTTGTGACAAAAGATTTCAGATTTGTGACTATATGTCTTTGGCTATAATTTAACATTTCACGTTACATTAAGTAGACTAGACCTAGACTAAACAATTTTGTAATATTATGTGATGGTTTCATACTCGTTAAATTTAACTTTATATCCCTATAAAATACTTAGGAATGTACAATTTACCATATAGGTGCGTTTTAATGGAATTTCCAATACCTTTGTTTTTATTTCGTGTACTCTCTTCTACCTCAGGAAAGCAACTACCTACAATTGAATATTAAACCTCATGCCTCATGCTGTCATAACTCCCATCTCATAATTGTCGACAATTAACTGAAAATCATTGTTTAGTCCCAATTGCCTTTGACCCACATAGTGCAAATATTTACAGCCCCAAGGCCCTAGGCTCACGTGCGAAGCGTGTTAACAGCTTGTCATTGGCACATGACAATAGACGCTCTGATGAAGCGGAAAATATTACAGCTATTTTCAAACTTTACAAGTTTACATATTAGAAATAACGTTAGGCGCCTCTTGTTAACTATTGGATGATCCGCCCTTTAATCAGTGTAGGATGTGTTGCGAGAAAAGATTGTAGAAAATTAAATTTGCTTATAATATGTTAGAACAACTTTGATTTCTCTTTAGATAGTATTTGAATAAATAGGCTTGCGAAAGCGCTATTAGTTTTAAAATGAACGTAGTCCTAAGAGCTGTTGTTGCTCTATTTATAATGAAGATTTCAGTAAAATCATTTAAAAAATAATTTCAAGTATCCTGTCCTCTATTTAAGATGAAAATGCTAACGTCTCATCAAAAGTTACATTACAAACTTTGGAATATATTATATTATTATTAGTCATATAATAATATGAAAACTTTGAAGATTAGCCACGCGGAGAATCCCAGTATCTATTTATGGTTAAATCGCGAAGAAAAATCAGCGTTTCAATAAATCAATTTCGGTAAGGAATATGTGTGTCAACGGGGCAATTACACTCATATGTTCTCAGTTAGCCGTAAATAAGGCAATTGTAAGTGGAGAGAAGAAACGGTTAATAGCAAAAGCACAGAATACAAATTGTCTAAACATGCTGTCACTTACGCCATTAACATTTATTTTTATTCGTCGGAGAATTATAGTTTACGTTCGATCATAAATATTGCTTAACAGTTGAAATAAAATTATACTAGTTTACAGCTCTGTATTGTACCTAGAGGTTAGCTGGGTCAGATCTGTATATTAGAGTGATAAAGAATCAGGGTGGACCAGTTAAACTTAAATCTATACTAATATTATAAATAAATAATAATAATAATAAAATCTTTAATATTTACCTTCAATATTACACTGTGTATGCCACTCAATTTATATAAACACAATATAAAGCTGAAGAGATTATTTTTTTGAACGCGCTAATCTCAGGAACTACTGGTCCGATTTGAAAAAATATTTCGGTGTTAGATAGCCCATTTATCGAGGAAGGCTATAGGCTATATATCATCACGCTATGGCCAACAGAAGCGGAGCAATGCGGGTGAAACCGCGGAGCACAGCTAGTTAGAAATAAATTATGTGACTACCCATTGTTATATCACATAGGTCTTAAACCATTAATTGTTAAACCTAGCCTAGTTTTTACGCAAGTAGAGGAGCATTTTAAATTAGTTAAAAATTTCTAATAGTTCAAAAGATGCCATAAGCTATACGCATGGATATATACTATATAGGTAATGACTCCTAAATCACAGAACTACAAAGCATCATAACGTGTTTAAAGACGCTGGTTTCAACTTTCAAAGACATTGCTCAGAAAATTTACGATTTAACCATTAACGTCTAGTTACGCGCAAAGCACTTTTTAAATGCTGATTAATTGCCAAAAGGATAGGAATAGTCTTCATTAGAATAGAATCATTGTTTGCAATCGATTTCCGAGAAATGAACAGTAGGCGTTCGAAAAACCTAAAAGTTAAGCATATTTTCCTCAATTTTTGCTCTTTCCAGATAAAATTATGCAATAAATAATTATAAACCCTCTTGGATTTTAATTTATTATAAATTTATAAATTTATATAAACCCTCTTGGAATTAAATTTATACATAAATACATAAGAAATAGGTATTTGAAGAATTTAGAAATTAGTAAATTGAACGTGGTCCAAGAAGTGAACGCTAGAACAATAGTTTTGTTTCGACGCAGTTTAAAACATCAATTACAAACATGTGTGCCAAGATTTTTTATTTATATTAATAGATTATTGCTGAGCAAAATTGTGTTATACTGTCTAATTTAGTTAATCTTTTTAATGTTGGCACGAGGATATGAATTAAATGCCAATGAATTAAAACCAATAGAATAAAGTTTTGTCCGCTGGAGGGGAAACCGTGGGGCATAGCTAGATACTGTGAAATGTAATGTATTGTATAATAGATAAATGTAGATAAATACATTTTATAAACGTAAAAAATTACATACCTACCAGCTCAAATGAGCCAATATTAATTTTAGTGTTAGCATAACCACTTAGGAAGACAATTAAGAACGCAGCAGTGCATTTAACTAATCTTCAAGATTTTCAATTGGTCCCGATTTCTCAAGTTATTTAAAAGCTTTATCGCTTTAATAAACCTCTTTCCAGTCGAGTGAAATGAGTGGTTTCGATGATTGAGCGAGCAGCCGAGCGCCAACTTTCGTGATTTATTTCCACGTCCCAGAGATATGGCTCAATATATTTTATGATTAGTGATGTCTTATGGAAATATATCATTGATTTTTGGGCACTAATTATTTTAGTCAAATGAATTCTAGGAGGTAATTATTCAGTTTTCAAAGTTAATTATAATGTTAACGATCGTATGAAATGCTATAGGTACTTATATGAAATGTATTATTTGTGGTAACTGGTAACAGACGGACGTTTATATAATGCACCATGAACTCCTCTCAGATAACTCCATAAAAGGATTATTTCAAGCGGATCATTCTTAAGTTCTACTTCATCTTGTTGCGACAACTTTCCTACATATAAATCTGCTTAGTTCATCATAATACCTCAGCCACTCATAGGTACACGAATCGTCTACATCAGACTCAATAAAAGAAATCTCCATAGCGACAAAACCTCTGCCCTAAGCCTTGATTACAGATAATCCTCAGGAGCCGCACTTATCGGCCTTCCTACTTAATGAAATTACGAATATCCATTTGACCATAACGTTCTCGGGCGCGGGTACAGACGGTTATGAAATGAATTTTTATGTTTTGGCGCGTGCAGTCAAGTGGAGCAGAAATACACCACCGCCTACCAGATCTGGAGCCATTCATAACTCCCGGCTCGCTGTACATAGCGGTCATTCATAGATCTGTCGCGATTTTTCTTAATGCTACGCTGTTTGATATGTGTACGTGACATTTTTTTGGATTGTTTTCGTCTTGCTGTTTTGTTTGTCTCGAATTTGTGTATCACAATTATTTCAGAAGTTGTTTATGTTCATGGATGATTTTTATATGATTTATAGAGAAGCTTATGACTATTAGACTTTGAATGTCTTTATAAATTTGAACGTGCGTGGAAATAAATTTAATTTAATAAGCAAGAGATGAGGGACAAATAGCCGATTTAATAAAAATATTTTTATAAATCGATTTTGTTCCAGCAAAAGAAACGAGGTAAACACGAAGTTCGTAACAAGGAAAACGTAATAGAAGTGAAAGAAGATGTGAAAGTTAAGGAAGTCATTGAAAATGAGAAAGAAGGAAATGAGAAAGAGAATGCCAAAGAAGATAAGAAACTCTGTTATGAAATTAAACACTCTGATGTCATGGGACGGTAAGAATATAAATAGTTTCAATATTATTTGAATAGTATAAAGTAAAAAGTAATGTAAGTCTGCTCTAAAGTGTCTGAAATTTCGGAAGGTGGTAAGCACGTAACATAAGTTGGCTTAGTTGCTCAGAAGTAAAGAATATCGTGAATAAATTGCGATTTAAATTGCGTTTAAATATTCTTCGTACGGATTCCCACAACAATATTACCCACATATTATATGAGGATAGTTTTGTGGGGAAACTATTTGTACAAGCGTATTGACAGATAGACAGATTTACATAAGCTCTACCGTGAAAAACACATATTTCTGTATTGTATTGATTTTATTTCCCATTTAAGATAAACTATGTAAATATACGTGAGTGTTTATTTGATGCGTCTGTATTTTCTTGTGAAATTCTATAAATTTTATTAATTTGTCCTTATTTTAGATGTACGAGTAGTCGCTAATTTCCTAGGATTATCAATACTCGTGGGATTGTATTTATTGTTAATTATCGCGATTTTCATTTAAGTTTCCTTTAAATTACGATAAAAATCTTCATCCTCATTTATTATCAAAACCATACATGTAGTATTCTTTATTAATTCCATTATACAGGTACATAGTAGCGAGCCGTGACATAAAAGCCGGGGAGGTGATCATAGAGGCACCAGCACTAGCCGTGGGCCCCTGCAGCGGCTGCAACATCATATGCCTTGGCTGCTACCGGGAGCTGGAGGAGAAGAACTTGTCCAAGTAAATAATATTTATAAAAACTCTTTGAATAGATTTACTAGGTGTTGTGGAAAATGTAAAGATTATAAGGAGTGGAGATGATTTTGGCAATGTTTCGTTTTAACTACATCGTAATAAAATATTCCATCAAATAGTAATGTTTAAAATTATTCCTCTATGAGTTTTTCAACCTGTTTTAAATGCGATATTTAATAAACAAACATTTTGATATTTAAATTAAAATTTCAGTAAAGTGCCCAATTTGCTCTTTTACTTCTTCTAATTTCCCATCTTTCAAAAAGACTATCTTGCGCTACATGTTTAGAATAATGTTTAACAGGTTTTTTTTTACGAATTGATTCATTATTTTTCTATTCTTAAGACATAATGAAATGTTCCATCTTCCAGATGTGCCGGTTGTACCTGGCCACTCTGCTGCTCTACTTGCCCCGGGCTGGGCAAGTACACTGGCCACTCCACGTATGAGTGCGAAGCCCTGAAGCAAGCAACGCCGAGTTACGACAATATGGAGGACCTCAAGGATTCCTATAACGCTCTCATGCCATTGAGGCAGGTACAAATGTTATAAAGATTTATCTCAGTCTGTCTCTGAGTAAGAATTTCGATGCGAAAATATTACTTTTATGCGAAAAATATTGCCTAACCTGTTTGCTTTCAAAATATGTAATGATTCCTGATCTGTGGTATAAAATGTCCATATACCTAATGGTATAATATGAAGAAAGAAAGATATGAAAATCCTTTCTAATGTTATAAATGCGAAAGTGTGTTTGTCTTTCTCGACAACGGAGCGTGTTTATGCTATGATTTTTGTATCTGGACACAGTAGTAAAATTTCTCATTGCCTTGGAAATTTTCTTTGTATTCGGGAGCGAACCCGCAAGTAGAAAGCTAGTCTTGTAAGCGTTCTATTACTACCTACATGGAAGCTAATTAAATCATCATGTATACCCGAGAATCCTGTGAATCTCGAGGTCATTGGTCGAGGTCATTTGTACCCGACATCGGCACGTGTAATGAATATTGTACTTATATATTTTAAAAGAAATATAACTCGGTAAGTCCAATTAGCTGGTGCCTGGCAGCCGGCCGTCGGATCTTACGTAACTAATTAATATTGTACCTAATACTTCTTTAAACCTCCCTGTGTTTACTGAAATATTTAATTCTGGTGTATGTGAATTCAATAATTGATCTTTGAATTGATCTTTAATTACTCCCAAAATCTTCATTATAGGCGACGTAGACTGGTTCGCGGTCACAGGCTAACTACAGGAAACTATAAAGTTTACGTGACGTTGGGACTTTGGACAACTTCTCTTGTAACTAACTTGCGTGCAAACATATTTTCAATTGCGACTGTGGTATATTTCCTGATT
>CAJQZN010041928.1:0-20212 GCA_907164685.1 Colias eurytheme | reverse complement strand
TAACCTAAGATGCTCGTCGCTTCGCTCCTCGCTACCTATTTAAATATTTATACCGGCCGCTGCTGCAACTCGCTCGCTTCGCTCGCTCGGCTCGTGCGGTAGTTCAAAAGTTAGCCTAAGATGCTCGTCGCTTCGCTCCTCGCTACCTATTTGAATATTTACGCCGGCCACTGCCGTTTTCAGCTTATAAAGGATTTCGACTTAGGCGGATTTTGATTGGACAGAGAGTTTGAGGTTTATTCTTATAAATTTTGAATTCATAAAATTATAATTGAACACCTGACACCAATCAAGCAAACACGTGTTTACGTGAGTCATATTTATTATCGTATACTCCTAAAATTTTTTCTAAGAAACAATAGTGTACTTACATTGTCGGCACGTTCTTAAAGTCGGTAACTAACTTATTTTTGTTCGAACAATAGAGGTAATAAATTCCTAATGATCAAGTTGTAAAGGTTGTAAAATAAAAAATATTCTATATTAAAACGTATATATATAATATGTGCGTCATTAATTTCTGACTGTTTCGAAATTTGGTGCAAAAAAAAATAGTGTGTAAATACATATTAAGACAGAGGTTAAGCTTAAATAACTTGAAAAATAAATAACATGATCACGCCCACGTGTTGGTGTTTTATAAAATTCAATCAAAAACTGAGGTTAACTTTAAATACAATTTTAGAAAAATAAATACCACAACCAACATTCAAGTATTAGAAAAAATTTATACATAATTCCACCCACGTGCTAGTGTATCTATACATATTATCTATACATATTATAATAAAATTGAAAAAATTGAAAAATACAATCAAAAAGTGAGGTTAATTTTAAATAACTTAGAAAAATAAATACCATAATTACACCTAAGTATTAGAAAAAGATATGTAATTACTTACTTTTTTTTTAAATTCACTGGAATTAGAATAATTAAAATAAACACTTTGATTGTGCTGATCACTTTAATATAATATTATCACGTCACCATAGAGCGTTGGAAATAAATACGAGTGCAATAGAAAAACGGTCAAGTAAAGTGGTAGGACGTACGTTAAAACGATACGATATCCCTACTCCGCTGGAGAAAGTATACGTCGAATCACGCGTGGTAGGGATAAGAAAAAAAATGTCACGAGTACGGCGTAACGCAAAAATGTAACGCGCGCGGCGTAACGCAAAAAATGTAACGCGCGCGGCGTAACGCAAAAAATGTCTCACAAAATTTTTGTCCACCCCCGATAAAGAAGTTTCACTTCAAAAATTTGGTACTGGATACAAATTTTTGAAAAATAAATAGGGTTAATGTGTCCATAGCATTATACGAACAGTCGTTTGAAAATAATTTTATCGAGTAGATTTGTAGAGTTATTTGTGATTTAAATTTTTCGACGTTTTTACGTATGTGGAGTTTATTGCTGTTTGAAATATGTGCTTTTTGTATGAAGAATAATTTTTGGTTTGACCTTTGATCGACGAATGTTTAATTTTTTTATCGTTTGTTAAACTGTTAGAATTAAGTAGAATAAGAGTAATTTATCTTTAATCATTTAATATGGATTTGCTTAAATAACATTTTTATTATCCTAAACTGTCTAAGTTTTTGCATAAAGCACTGGCCAGTATCACAGTTACAAGGTAAGGCATATTATACAGTTCGTATCTCTACAAATATTATAAAGCTGAAAAGTTTGTTTGTTTGAACGCGCTAATCTCAGGAATTACTGGTCTGATTTGAAAAATGCTAAGCGCAGCTAGTCATTTATACAGTTCGTTTATTTAATACTAGCAGTGCCGCGGTTTCACCCGCATTGCTCCGCTCCTGTTGGTCTTATCGTGATGATATATAGCCTATATATAGCCTTCCTCGATAAATGAGCTATCTAACACCGAAATAATTTTTCAAATCGGACCAGTAATTCCTGAGATTAGCGCGTTCAAACGAACAAACTCTTCAAAATATATAATGAACATAGTCTTTGATAAACCGACTTTTCAACAAAATAGCTTTAATTATACCCATGTTTAGCACGGCTTATAATGTCTACAATTTTCGGTGTTTCAACCAAGCGGTAGATAATTTAACTACGACCAGATGGTCAGAAGTACTATAAACTGAGGGACGCACGTATAAGCGATCTGTTATGTTAGCTTTTCTTCTATCTTCACTATATTTGATATTTAAAAATGCTTTTACCGGCTTGAAAAATTGATTGAAATAAGATCAATAAAAGTGTTTGAAATGGTAACTTGCTACTTTGCTCGGTTTGAACAAATTTCTTGGTAATATATTTCTATGATAAAATAAATTACTTTTACTAAAGTGTTTTTAAAATCGATAGAGTAAATTTTGACTCTTATTGCAGCATCATATAAAAAGATCTTGATTTAGTGAATAATTAAAAACGCCTCTTTGTTAACTAGATGTAGAGATGTAGGTACTAGATTAAAGTAAAATTATAAGTAACTTGCTCTACTTAAATACGTGATATTTTGTAATTGGAACTTGAAAATCTTACGAAAAGTTGTCACGACACTTTTTGCTAGAGTTGTAAGCCGTGCGGCGTGCGCGTGGTTCTCTGTCTGTCTCTCTCTAACTTAACACTTCGTTCCATCCGGATGTCCCTTGACATCGCTCAAGTTTTTTATTTGTTAAATTTGTTAAATACGTACGTAATCAAACTTAGAATAATCTAGATTTTTTCGACTTTCATATTTAACCGCGTTCGTATGTCACCAGTTGTTAAAACAAAACGCGATCATTTGTACCGCCAAATCAATTATTGCATACTCTGAGTGATGTTTTAACTGGCTCGAATAACTGACCAATTTTCTATTTAATATTGTTAGTTTTTAATTGACACATTTATTGACCGGCGAAAAATAAACTATCCTTCTAACTACATCTGATTTTAGTTCTTTTGAATCTTGTCAATGAAGTTTCACTTCTGACACGTGTGCTTGACACACACGCTTTTTTTACTTTATGCATTCTACAGAATATCTTCCTGCTAAAATAAATTCCCGTCAATCAAGCCTCTATCAGATAACATTTGTAAAACCAAATAATTAAAAACAAATTAGGGTAATTATTTCATAATATACCAATTAAATGTTCATTCCATCACCAACCGCGGTGCAGAGCGGACGTCTCAACATGAAGACGAAAACAATAATTCGAATATTATACACATTCGACGCTATATATGTTTTATACGGTTTAGCCACAGTCATAGTTGGCATATGGTTCTTTATAATACAGTATCAGTTCGTGGAATTAATAAAACCTCATCACGATATAGATTTAAATTTGTTTTGGATGCAAATAGTACCATGGGTGTTTTTCATCATCGGAATAATTGATGTGATTCTAGGATTCTGCGGTTTATTTAAAGCCACGAAACACGAGGAATTCGTTATAAATCTATACTGTGTGTTGATGGTTCTGTTCATACTTTGCCAGATTACTGTCGCAACGCTGTTAATAGTTTACGTGGACAGAGATTATACAGACGAATTTATTCATGAAACAGTGAACAATGGATTCCGCAAGGCAGTAAAGGATCCGGAGACCTTACTGTCATTTAATAGTGTTGAGAATTTATACAAATGTTGTGGAGCTAATTCTTCGAGTGATTATATTCTTTATAGAAATGTCGAACTACCAGTTTCTTGTTGTGATGTATACTATGGTAGCCCATGTGACTTTACGAACGATATAGCTGTCGAAAGATTAGGCTGTGGTGATGCTGTATCGTATTATACTAAAATGATTAGTTCAGTGTTTGCTGGGACGTTGTTATTCATCTGTTTGATTGAAATAGCTCATGTGTTTTTGGCTAATAAACTTTTTGGGAACGATCGTGTGAGTGATCCTCATATACATACCTACTATGGTTACTAGATTTGATAGATAATATTATATTTATTTGATAAGTTATAAAATAATGTTTTCTGTTATTTATGTGTTTGTGTTGAAATGTCTTGTGATTATTTGTGTAATGGGAGACTGTATTATTTAAAACCAAACATCACAGTAATCAAAGTAACTAATAAAACAAAATAAATAATGCCTTCACAGTAGGATTGTGGATAGTAGTCTGTTATAAAGATATAAACTAAAAACAAAGACAATAAATTACGTACTACTAAATCATATCAGGCCAAGATAAAACTAATTCAATTTTAATAGCCAATTAATTAAAAACAAATCACTATATTATCAATGTATTTTTCATATTATAACCAATTAAATCCTCATTTAATTACCGACTACGGCTCAGAGCGGACGTGTCAACATGAGCTCGGAAACCATAATTCGAATATTATATTCATTAAATGGTTTATTCGGCGTGCACGGCTTGGCCTCAATTTTAGCTGGCCTATGGTTCTTTGTAATACAATATCAATTCCTGGATGTATCAACTGTGGATCATAATATAGACTTTGCTGTTTATTGGGTACAGATCGTACCGTGGGCGTTCTTTATCCTTGGCTTGATTGCAGTGACTCTTGGCTTCTCTGGATTATTGGCAGTTAACAAACGAAGCGAGATCGGGATAAAAGTTTACTGCGTATTTTTAGTTCTGCTCGTCCTTGCCCAGATTACTGTATCTACCTTAGTATTTATTTACGTAGATAGTGATTATTCTGATGAATTCATTCGGAAAACTGTGTATGAATCTTTTAACAAGGTAATGCCGTATCAGAAAATTTGGACACCGTTTAATACAGTCGAAGAATTATATAACTGTTGTGGAGCCAATTCATCGAGTGATTACAAGAACTACACGAATGAACTGCCGTCTTCTTGTTGTAATTATCTTACTGGAACACCATGTGGTTTTACATCTATAGTTCACGAAAAATTAGGCTGTGCTGACGCTGTTTCTTATTATACTAAAATGATTAGTTCTGTAGTCGCTGGTAGTTCATTATTCATTTGTTTAGTAGATATAGTTGATGTATATTTTGCTATTAAACTGGCAAATTTGTTTCGTAAGTCAAGTATAACAAGATAAAGGACGGTGGAATTACAATTATAATTATAACAGTCTTGGCTTAGGGCGGTATTGTGAAACCTAGATGGGGCCCTAGGCTAAAGAATCGGTACTATTCTAGTTAATAATAACAATTTAGTTGGAATATTTTATGTATAATATAGGGTCCAATTTTTTGGCAATGTTGATTTACTTTTCGATTAATTGGAGATTTTTCTTAGCTTAAGTGTATTTATTGTAAGAATTAGATAAATACCCGCAATTTATGTAATAATAGATTTATTTACTTAAATGTAAAACATTAGAATAAAGGCTTATCTTACATTTACTATGTGTTTTTATTTAATATATTCCACGACTTCGTACCTACCTAAAACTAGTGTCACTAAGTAAATTTTACAGATTACTTTATCAATTTTGTATATTTAAAGCTATAAAAGGAACACATAAATCATATTACCAAGCTAATCTAGTACATTAGTATATAATTGAATTTTAATAGGGCATGACCTCGAATACGAATTTCTATTATAAAATGATTTATGCCTGAATTGATAAATGAGATTAAATTTGTATGAACCGAGGCCTATAAATTTAGTAAATTTGTTTCAAACTAGAACTCATTTTCATATAAATGCTATGTAGCGACTGGACGAGATTCGTCTATATTTTAATTATCTATTTTTAATTATATATGAGCATGATTGATATTAGTCTTAAAACCTCCATCATCATCATCATATTATTATTAAGGAACTGGTTTTCCGCCCGCGGCTTCGCCCACTTTGTCTTAAACTTGACAAATCAATACTTTCTCTTTAATTAGTATCTATTTAAAAAACCTCATCAAAACCTGTTGCGAAGTTTAAAGACGACAAAGTGACTTTGTTTTATATTATGTAGTCAATATCAATATTCACAATTTTTTTATTGTAGATAGGGAAGCGCTTGACAAAAATCTCGTCAGATGGAAGCTGATGTTGTCTAAGATGGTACGCACTTCCCTTGTAGTACCTACAGTTCACTCTTCGCTTGAATATTCATCATCACGATGTTCTTCATCACCAACTGGAGTTGTGTTGATGTGACTTAAGCCATTCATGATAAACTTTATTCTGTTAAGCACCAAATTTGATTGTGTTGCAAGGTTGTAGTCAATATGTTGGTATGACGTGTTGCAGAGTTGAAAACACATGTGGAAAATTTAGAAACAATTTCATAAGTTTTCTCTGAATTTTTTTTAAAGAATTTTTACAGCTTATTTCATTCGATTTGAAATATTTAAAAGTGTTTCTTTGGTTTTATTGTATTAACATTTTAGTATTACAGTTTCCAATTCTCATTTCCCGGCATTCCTATTTATTTAGTTTTCAATAAGCCATTGCAATACAAAGTACAATTATTAAATTTAATTAACTAATATTGCAATATGCTATTATACGAACGGCCAGTTAGGTTTGTAGAACCAAAATTAACTGAGGAAGGGACAATAGTAATTCAAAGCTGGTCACAGAGCACAGTAATACACTATAGTTACGTTTCGCTTTGTTTATAAATCTATTGTTCTATTATGTGGATTTATTTTAGGCGTGAGGTCTTTATCATGCACAGTCGGTAAGATACAATTTGTGATAATAAATTGCCATTGAATGAATTTAGGTAATTTCATCGGAGACTGTATAGGAGAATAAGTCCTTATAAGTTGGATAAAAATTCATATTATAATTGTAATCTTATTAGTATAGATATTATAATAAAGCTGAAGAGTTTGAAAGAGATTTGAGTAATCTCAGGAACTACTGGTCCGATTTGAAAAATTATTCTTACGTTGTTAGAAAGCCCATTTATCGAGGAAGGCTATAGGTTATATATCATTATACGCTAAGGCCAACAGGAGCTGAGCAATGCGGGTAAAACCGCCGAGCAAAGCACTGTACCAAAGAGGCGGTCAAAACACAACATACATCGCAGAAAATGAAAGGACATAACAAATACTATATCATACAATACAAGCAATCTATTTGAACAAACAACTTGTCTCGAAGCCTGTTTGATGGACAGAAACAATTATTCTGCTGTTGTTATGTGTTACTTGATAACGTATTCCTTATATCTATTCTACTGTATGAAGTATTGTACATATATTGTTGGTGTAGTGTGGATGTTAATTTATAAACATTAAAACATGCATTAACTTATAAATTTTTTTTTTATAAAAATCAAAGCTTCGACTTATAAACAATACTTAAAAAAAACAGTAGATACAGCAATATACGGTAGAATTGTTATGTAATGTAATAAAATGAGGTGTATTTCTTTATTTATAACTAATAGACTCTAAGGGCCGGCGCCCACTGCCGGCACGGCGTGGCATGGCAGGGCAGAGGATTTTATTACTAATGAAGTTATTTTGAATCTTATTTCAATCAGTTTAGAATTCAAGTTACTTTATTTCGATGCCACGATGCCGCGACGTATCGCAGGATGCTGCAGCATGACGAGGCACGCCGCAGGATGCGGCGGCATGACGTGTCTTGCTGTTTCATTCCAAGGAATGCCGCGGCGCGCCATTGCATCCCGCGAGGCGTATGCGTCACTTTGGGGTCGAGGAATTATGATTGCTAGCTAGTTGAAATAAGGTTGAAACGTATGCAGCATTAGTGGGGCTTTTAGCAGGATGCCACGGCATGCCACTGAATGCCGCGGGATCACGCAGCACGCCGCGGGATGCCACTGCACGCCGCGGGATGCCATTGCACGCCGCGGGATGCTCTGCCGTGCCATGCCGTGCCGTGCCGGCAGTGGGCGCCGGCCCTTACGTATAACGAAAATCAAGACTTTGTCAGTTATTGAATTTATTTCTTACCGTGTCCGCCATAAGGAAACTTCCCCCCTTCATTATAATAATATCATTTCATTTGTCATCACTCATCAGTTTCCACTTCAGTAGCAGTAGCATTAACTGTAGCAACACCAATAGCGGCAACAACAGAAACAGTACCAGCAAAAGCAACAATAGCAGATGCAGAAGCAACATAAATAGAAGCAGCAACAGAAGCAGCAGCATAACACAAATCATTCAATAAGTCGGTTAACTCGCACTTAAGGTAAAATTAGTTTGTGTAGAAGCAATGTAAATCGAACTTCATTTCACCAATTTGGTCCATTAAATCTTAGATCGCACATTATCTAAGATAATGTATTTCTACGTAAGAATATTCGAGGATTACTTGGTAAATTGAGTTTAATAGAGTAGTCGGAATCGTTAATAGTATTTGGTTTAGTTTTAAGTTCATAGATTTTAGAAAACCCTCGTAATATCTAAATTAATATTTGAGAGCATATAGACCGGGAGATACTGACAGAAAATTTCGAGTCATTTGTAACAGGATGGCGGTTCTACAGGGGTCTTAGTACGCAATGACAAAAAGAAAAACGATGGTGTGAACGCTGGTACCGGCGGCTTAGTCGCGTGGGCGTTAGTCGAACTCGTCGGAAAAATAGCGAAGTCAAACGATTTGTAACACAAAAATTTTAGAATTTACCGATAGCCCATAAAAAAGAAGTAGGCGGTAGTGTCATGCCATACTTTTCCGGTGTGACTTACAGCCCGCCATACCGACGCGAATGTGTTGATTTAAAAAAAACAATTCAACCATTTGTACCAGGCTAACTTTTGCACAGGTAACCATCGTCGTCTAGCCATTTACGAAAATCGCCATGCCATACTTTTCGGACGATTCCAAATGGTCGCCATACCGCCGAAAATCTGCAAATTTTTTTTTTTCGCCGAACCATTTGTAACACCCTAAATTTTTTTTTCAACAACTCCTGAATGATTATAAATAGAAGTGTGATAATGCCATACCTGTGGGAGGTGGCGAATGTGTATAAGATTTTTTTTTATTGTATGATTTTATTCGTATTTTGAACGATTTGTAACAGTATGGCATTAATCTTTCCTATAAGTTTGAGGTTCAACAAATATAAATACAAAATTTCAAAGATCTAGGTGGTAGAAATCTTCACTTCTATAAATTAATAATAAATTTATTTATGAAGTATGGCAGCACTTTTTCCCCCTACAAGAAGTATGGCAAATATAATAATGGTCACATTTTATCAAATACTCTCCAAAAATCTAAATGCAATACTGGTACAAAAAGTTTGGCGAAAAAAAAAATTTTTGCAGATTTTCGGTGGTATGGCGACCATTTGGAATCGTCCGAAAAGTATGGTATGGTGATTTTCGTAAATGGCTAGACGACGATGGTTACCTGTGCAAAAGTTAGCCTGGTACAAATGGTTGAATTGTTTTTTTTTTAATCAACACATTTGCGTCGGTATGGCGGGCTGTAAGTCACACCGGAAAAGTATGGCATGACAGTACCGCCTACTTCTTTTTTATGGGCTATCGGTAAATTCTAAAATTTTTGTGTTACAAATCGTTTGACTTTCGCTATTTTTACGACGAGTTCGACTAACGCCCACGCGACTAAACCGCCGGTACCAGTGTTCACACCATCGTTTTTCTTTTTGTCATTGCGTACTAAGACCCCTGTAGAACCGCCATCCTGTTACAAATGACTCGAAATTTTGTGTCAGTATCTCCCGGTCTAATAGCTTTGCAAGTTTTTAATTTATTTTTGAAGTGAAACTTCTTTATCGGGGTTGGAAAAAAAAATTGTGTAACATTTTTTCGTTACGCGTGACATTTTTCCGTTACGCGCCATCTTTTTCTTATCCCTACCACGCGTGATTCGACGTATTTCTGTAAAGTTGCATAATATAGTAAATTATTTTTTGAAAAATAAGGTCATAACATGAAGAAGTTTCACTTCTTACGTGTGTACAACTAGTACACGCACACATTTTTTTTTTGTACGCGGCTTCGCTCTAGGGAAGTCTGCAAAGAAAAACTACTAATGTGTAGCAATTTTTATTCAGACCGGTGAGTAGTTTTTAAAGTGAAACTTTTATTACATCGTCTCAAACTTTTTGGTCTGTGTAGCGCATGTCGCGTGACGGTCGAACCGTACGATAATTATCGTACAAATACGATAATTTTGTGCCTAAGTTTCACTTTTACCGTGGTTTCATAAAACCACACAACATTTTTGCTTTTTTTAATAAAAGCAACAAATATAGACAATTTGTTTCAATTATTATAGTAGAATAGGACAATGTACGTAACGCTGAAATATAACTTAAGGAAGAAGCACATGAAAGGGAAACTAATTACGAGAAAAACATAATGTTCGATTAAGTGAAGTCAAAAATTAATAAATCATCGTTTTACTAATTCAATTACAAAACATTCAACGCTTAACTCTTAAAACTTAACGCTAAAGCAACAATTACAGAAAACTTCCCAATTGAGAACTCCGGAAAAATCGAGCAACAGTTTCAAAACGAATATTAGAATATTACGTAAACGATAAACACAATAAAACGCTACTTAAACTGAAGTATAAACCGTACTTTATACGAAGGTTCTCCAAAGGGCACAAAAGAGCATCATGCAATATCAGATATTGGACCAGCAAGTTGATATTAAACTGCAGTCACGTAGAGCAGATACTAGTACGCATGGAGATGAAATTTATTCAGTAAGGGTGCTTTTGCACAAATAATGTGCGAGGATGTGTCGTGAGGAATGTGTAAATAACCAATAGTATCCAATGACTCTATTATACTAGTAGACGCGGCATACGCCAACATCATTGCACTAAAAAACAGCGTAATTAATACATACCTACTTACTAACGCATTATCACCAATACAGTTGTTCTCTCTTTCACTCTCACGCACGAGACATAATACATGTCTCACTCATGTACTTCGTAATAACAACTGCCGAATAAAATATAAAAAGAACGTCCAGCCACGACGCTGAATGGTGCGTGACTAAGTGAAACTCGGGCACTTAGCTGAGTTTTTTCTTGCCAAAATAGAGATCGGGTAACGTATCTAATGTATCACTTTAAACGCTACACGCTTCAAACTTAAATAAATGAAGCGATATGATTGGTTTTTTACAAACAAATTCCTCGTTACACATCCTCGCACATTATTCGTGGAAAAGCACCTTTATAACTCCCGAACATATTATTATCTTCACGGCATACGAGTAGAATAAAACAAACGGATTTTGAACGCGCTAATCTCAGGAATCACGTGTCCAATTTGAAAAACTATTGCACTATTAGTTAGTTCATTTATCGAGGAAGGTTAAAGGCTTATCATCACGCTAAGACCAATTGGTGCGGCGCAATGCGGGTAAAACCGCGGGGCGCAGCTAGTTAGATACCTATTATCAAGATGAACTTGAAGATTTCTAATATGAAAAAAATGTGCAAATAATAATACAATATTCATTATTTTGTTCTGTGTTAAGAATTCCATTTAGATGTCGAGAGTAAACATTAATAATATCTAATGAAATTTAATATGAACACGCCAAAAGTGTGCAAATAATTCAAGAGAGATAGAGATACTTATAGAGACAAAAATTCCTTTGCTTAGGTAATGTAAACAATTTAATCTATATAGAAGCTGATCTGGTTTGATGAGTAATAAAAATGCAGGCGAACTTTCTCACAGACATAAATGTATGCATAATCTTCCTTTTAGTACTATGACGTCATTTGTTGTGACGTCATATGCTCTGATACAGCATACATAATATCTTTATGTCCACAGTTATCGCCTAACTACTGTTGACTAGATATAAAGCTACATCTAGACAGCATATTAAGATGTTTTTTGACTTTGAACTGGACAAGGGTCGAGTTGTATGAACTTTGCTTTTGAAAAATTTCACTATGACGGAGTTTTATTTTTCTTTTTAAACATTTTTAACGCGCTTTTATTAGCTTCATCGGTATGTTTCTATGTAACTAACTCATTCAGACTATTTGAACCCATTTTAAACAGTCATATTAAAAAACTTTGTACACTTATCGAGGATCGGTCATCATCGGTGACAATTAATAGTTTTATTAGTTTACCTTCTTACTCAAATACATAAGTAATAGAAAACATAACATTTTTAATAACACTCCTATAAACATATATATAAAAATTTAGCTGCGCTCCGCTTCTGTTGGTCTTAGCGTGATGATATAGCCTTCCTCGATAAATGGGCTGTCACACCGAAAGAATTTTTCAAATTGGACCAGTAGTTCCTGAGATTAGCGCAGTCAAACAAACAAACTCTTCAGATTTATAATATTAATATAGTATATAAAAAATAAAGACACATAGAAGATATAAAACAGTACCAAACGTTATGAGACAGTGGAAATCGCAAGCCATATGTATTAGTAACACTAAGCCACGTTAACCGACCGCGCAAAGTGCAATTGTGTCGCGTCACCGACGTGACGGTATCAGTTTGTTCCTGTGTGGTAACAGTAATAGCGGAATTATTTTAAACTTAAATATTTTTTAGACTATAACGTTTGTTCAAACTCAAACTCAAACATTTATTTATTCAATTAGACTTCTTATAGAAGCACTTTTGAAACGTCATTACATATTTTAAAATTTACCACCGATTCGGAAAGCAGTATCTACGGAGAAGAACCGGCAAGAAACTCCATAGTTGCTCTTTTAAATCATGTCAGTTTTACAATTTAGATAATTTTACAAAATACATATGTAACATCATATATTATAATAGTTAGTTTTAGAAGAACTTGAATAATATTAATATAGAAATTACTAGCTGACTAAATAACTACTTACCTAAGGTAGGTAAATGTTTTTCTGTCATGATACACTTCATTTGAGTATAAAAATGTTTGAAGAACTTTTCTAACAGCTCAAATTTCAAAATTGGTCAAGCTGTTGCGTAGATTTTTTCTTAACTGTGTAATCAGTAGTTTATAATTTGGAAAGGCATTTAGAAGAGCCCTCTGTATCCTTGTTGTTGACAAATTATACTGGGATCGCCCAGTAAACGAATTTCGAGTTACTGACTTTTGTAAAATTTCTTACCTATAGGTTTTACCGAACGTATCCCTGTGAAACATTGATTCGAAAAATATTCATACAAGAGCTAATTGCGTGTTAATAGATTAGCTAGCTAGAATTGTTTGTAAATACACCACCTACGTATGATATCCGCACAATATACAGGGTGTGGCGTAATTGATCCATACTTGTTACCAATATTGTATGCGCCTGCTTTTATGGCCAATTCCGACCAAGAAATAATATTAATGTAGGGACTCATTTGAATTGTTATTGAGTCATTATTGGTATATCAAATAAATAAATAGGTAACCTTGGTGATAAATAAGTAGGTACATTTATTTAAATCGGAATATTTGAAAATCGCTGTAACTAGAAGCTCACTATAAATGTTCACAGTTTCAAACTTGGCCTTATCTTTCAGTGTCGTGCTCGGATTTGCATGTTTAGTTTAGATTTAGTTAGCTTCATATTTTATACGCAAATTCGTGTTACGAATACGTAATTAACTTTTTGATTTGATTAATTATTTATAAGTTATATTGTAATTGCGACCTTTTGTTGGACTAGGGAAATGAAGTGGATTCTGAATTAAGTTTTTTCTTATAAATTAAATTATTTCTCACTGGTTGTTAGTGTCTAGTCTAGTATAGCAGAAAGTCAAAACCCTTTTCTGGAAATGCAGTGCACACACGATGCGAAATTCTCAGCAAACATGTCTAATTTTTATGTATCTATCTTCTTTCGTGTGTACGTTGTTTCAGAAATAAATGTATTCATTCATTCATTCTATTTTGCTTCCTTCTTCTCATAATTGAAATTTGAGTGAATACGCTTTCTGACATACTTAATTTTGACTATCTAAATATAAATCCTTAAACCTATATTCTCTTTTAAAAACACCATATTTAAAAACTCTATATTAGAAAGGTGAACTCATAAAATCGAAAATAGTAATAAAATATAGCCAACACTGGTAGAATACGAAATTCTATGCAAAATATATTCAGTGAATATGCAACTTGCGGATTTATACCCCGGTCATCCAGGTTACGTGACTTGTGTCTGAACTTACACCGGGGTAAGATGCGATCAGATGAGATGAGATGGCATGAGATGGCACGAGATGGTATGGACTGGGATTATGTTCGAATATTCATGATGATGGATGTTTGTGTATATAATTATTCTATTATAATGTGGCTTAATTATTATCTATATTATAATTATTGTTAACTTGATGGACGATGGTAGAATTAAATCGCAGACGCGTTGTATCTTAATAAAAGGTCTATTTTGAAACTAAGAAAAGATTGCGTACCAAATATTACTTAGAACTGCTCGTCGTTCAAGCGCCATTGTGTTACTGTGTTGTGGAATTGTTTATCGATATATTTGCAACAATTAATCTATTCACTTGTCTTTTTCTAATTCAGGTAAGTGACTAATTTAAAATCTATTCATTGAATCTTTTAAAGAAGAAGTGTATTGTCCGATTGGATTTGATAGTGGTAACATTACTATTTAAGCTTTTAAGATTAAACCCAGCAAATATCTGTTCATCTACTAGAACAAACATACAAACAAAAATGTTTGTGATTTTTGTTGTGTACGTATGAATAAAAATCTCATTCATTCACTTTCATTTTATTTGTTTGCATAGATTTTCAATAAAAAAGCAAATTCGTTCTATAGGTCCTCAGAGTCCTGGTTTCAATTCCCGGTGGAAATTAACAAAAAATGCCGGTCGGGTACAAAAGGCTTATCACCTATCTACCAACAAAGAAAATCAATCCGTGAAAAAGTTGTTTAAATTTTAACTTTAATTTGAAATTACGCGAGTAGTTATTATACATTTAGAAATTAAAGACTTTTTACTTTTTAGCGGATTTTAAACGCGATTTATTCATTATATTATTTTCCCGACGTTTCGAACATAAAAAAGCAAATTTTGAATGACCGTCAAGACGAATAACATCTCAGTCTCCCCGTGACCACGCTCGCTGTAAAGTGTTCGAAACGTCGGGAAAATAATATACTTAATGAATAAATCGCGTTTAAAATCCGTTAAAAAGTCTTTTTTAATTTGAAATTCTTCATGAAGTGTATACAAAAGGCATTCGCATTTCTTAATTCTTAAAGCTAAAAGTAACATTTCTGCTTAAAATCCGAGACGACACTATTAATTATAGTATTTTCAAAAGCTGAAAATATATCTTGGAGAATAAACAAAGGTTTAAGAAAGCAACTTTGACCCAAATACGGACAAACCGTCATTTATATAAAGCTAAGTGCGGTACGCTGAATATGTATGGGAGAGCTCATTTATTTCTGTATGTATAAATCTTAAACAGTCGGTTGAACATCGTTTAGACGATATCGTTACGATATTTTTGTAGAGTCGTATCGTAAACTCTTTACGACACCTGAGAGGTACTTGCCAATTGAAATGTGTTTTATCTACTAAATATTTTCTATGAGAGCTGCTAGATGTTTTCTCTACAATATTAATTTACGTTTAAATATGAGGGAAATACCTAAGAGTATATAGGTATTTATACTTGATAGATGGTTCTCAATATAAGAAAATATGACTAAGATCCATCTTACAAACTTTCTAACAGTTATGATGGGTGATAAAGCAAGAAATTCAACTAGTCTTTCGTGATATTCAGCTCCTTTTCCATAAAGATATTCACCACCTATTTTTTCGTAAGAAAACGCAACCATAATACGACGATCATATTACATTATACTGTTCCAACTCTTTACAACCATTGACGAAGCCAAAAAACTCCGTGTTTTTCCATGCACGAAAAAATATTCACACCGCAAAAGTGTTCGTTTAAAACCGAAATATCGTATGAACGGGCGTAGAATATCGTATAAACGGACGTTGAACATTACCAGTTGAATATGTCATTTTTAGCATACACTTCGTGACAACAGAATCTTCTTATACGAAATAATTGGGTCCAACCACAAACAATATAAACTGCTAGTAATTGCAACTGTTTATTTAGCTTGCTATTTAGAATGCTCATATTATGTGAAAGGTTAAAATGTTTTAATTTAGGCACAGTTGGTGTATGTTTTCAAAGCGTCATTTGTGCACAAATTACATTATGCTACGGATATTAATAATAGTGGGTATTGTTTGAATGTTATATATATTGTGTATGGTATAAAGTAAACATTTTATCTATCTATCTTACTTATTAGCTTTCTTTCGTGTGGATGAAAATAATTCACTGCAATAGAGCAAATAAATAAAAGTTTTCTTGAAGTATAAAATGAAAAAATGATTGGCTGACCTATCAACGCACAGTCCAAAACAGGTGATCCGATCGGGGTGAAATTTGGCATACAGATGACCACTATGGTGTAGGTACCCGATAAGAAAGGACATTAATTAATTCTTCCCCCAAGTGGACAAAATAGGGGTTAAAAATTGTACCACGATTTTTTTTCTTACCATGCGAGTAAAGAGTGATTACAGCTAGCTCTTTATAAAATCGATGTCTATACTAATATTATAAAGAGGAAAGGTTTGTATGTATGTATGAAATTTGGCACAGACAATCTTTAGACCCTGAGAAAGAACATAGGCTACCTTTTATTGCGAAATATGTACCACGGGCGAAGCCGGGGCGGACCGCTAGTGTATTATAAGTTTGTAATAAACTAGTACTAGCATACATATCTACCGTGTGTGCTTCCAAACACACGCTAATGTATGGAACCAGGTTAAGTGGTCATCAATTGGTTCGTAATGGAAACATTGACATGGCACAATGTAATCTGCGATTTTTCCACAGCATAGAGCAATTAGTAACTGATTTCATTAAATCTAGGCATAAAAATTGAGACGAGACGAGCGTGGAAAGTAAAAAACATCTTTTCAATTTATCAGTACACTAGTGGTCCGGCCCGGCTTCGCCCGTGGTACATATTTCGCAATAAAAGGTAGCCTATGTCCTTTCTCGGGTTTCAAAATATCTCCATACCAAATTTCATGCAAATTGGTTCAGTAGTTTAGGCGTGATTGAGTAACAGACAGACAGACAGAGTTACTTTCGCATTTATAATATTAGTATGGATTATCCACATGACCACTGCTACAACTGATATAAAGTAGATTGTAGAATACTGTATGGTTTACCAAAACCTAAACATTTGAGAATATGTGACTTCTGTCAACCCCCGCGTAGTGGATTATGGTCTAAATTCTACTTCCCTGCAGCTTCGTCTCCCTGCAGCTACAGGATAATAGATGTTGTAATGATGATGATGATGAATATTTTTCTTACAATGATCACCATTATCAGCCCATTATGTTCCCATTTCTGGGACAAGGACCTCCCGTAAGGGATACAATGATATTAATCACTGATTACCTATTCATTGGCATAATCAACCTCTGTAAGAATTAGCAAGTGACATAAACTAAAAAGAATAAGTTACTTCAAACTCTGAATAATTGGTTACCAATTAATAATCAAAGCCTTTTCTCAGTCAATATTAATTTGTTAAAGCAAAATCCGTAATATTAGCAGGGATTATATCCATCCCTATAACAATACAGCCTCCCTTCTCATTAATAAGAGAATCAATTTACTGTAATAAATGAACACCACATATTTTTATTTCGTGCGGAAATGATAAAGGGAGTTCATTTATTTGGAGGAAATGACTTAGTGCGGATATAAATTAACTGGATACGACATTTTGTATTTCGATTATAACTTTTGTTTGTATGTAATGGGCTGAAAATTTAAATAGGTATGTTGTTTGACTTGAGGTCGTTTGAATATGCGATTTGTAAGATAAAGTAAAACAAATCCTGTAGAAAAGTAAATTAAGACTGGTTATATTTGGCTTTATATCTTTTCAATAGTATCGCCTTTTTTTATATTCTTTGAAAATTTATATTTATAAAGAACTTGAATGCCATACAACTAAAAATATCAAATTAGCATCGCCTTGTTGAAACAATTTTATACATCACACACTGTTTCATCAAATCACCTCTCTTCAAATAATTATCCTTTTAATCTGTAGTACTCGTATATTAATTCGTACTTATTATATTGTTTAAACAAAATAAAATACGTGTTTAGAGTGCAAAGACAACCCTAATAGTTACGCGTCATTACAATAACTTTTTTTCTCGATCTTTTTTATTCTAGCGCTTATAAATTACCCCCTTCCAGTACATTTATATCCGTGCAACATCTAATTGTCGACGTAAACAATTTACCTGGCGACAAGGCACTCCATTAGTCACTGTGTTCAACATCTTATTGAATCTTAATGAGAGAGCTTGATAAGTGGTGATCACATTTTTGTGTGCTATTAATCACTTGACCTATTATGGCTGTTTAATTAACAAAGTGGTTTGTTTGTATACTGCTGTATCGTGGATAGTGGATCGAATCCTAGAGACTGATTAAGAAAATTTTGACATGGCAGTGCGTATAAGTTCATTGATATTAAGAAAATCAAACTATAAGTAGTTAGATGAGGAATGTTTGAGGAATAGCATTTGAAAATAATTTTAATGCAACAAAGCTAAAAATTTTATTATTAAAGCATTATGTTTATATTAAGCGTATATAATATACTAGCCGCTCCGCGCGGTTTCACCCCCGTGGCTCCTCTCCTGTTGGTCGTAGCGTGATGGTATATAGCCTATAGCCTTCCTCGATAAATGAGCTATCTAACACCGAAAGAATTTTCAAATCGGACCAGTAGTTCCCAAGAATAGCGCGTTCAAACAAACAAACAAACTCTTCAGCTTTATAATATTAGTATAGATTTGATAATTTTGTAAATATAAATTTATAAAGAAAAGAAAAACGATAACGAGGTGGGATTCGAACCCGCGTCTTCTACGCCAATCCGGCGGACGCCTGACCAATTCGGCCATACGTGGTTTAGATAAACGTATTTATGTGCTTGCCTGTTGCGTAGTAACTCGTGGACGGATGAATCGATTTGAGTATAGTTTAAATAATTAGAATTCTAGTATACTGTTAGTGTTATATCTTTCTTATATATAAAAATGAATCGCAAAATGCGTTGGTAAGTGCATAACTCGAGAACGGCTGAACCGATTTCGATAATTCTTTTTTTATTATATTCCTTGAAGTACGAGGATGGTTCTTCTGTAGAGAAAACGTAAATATTATGTACCACGGGCGAATCCGGGGCGGACCTCTAGTTGGAAATAAAGTCAGTCTTCTTGTCATTATAATAATTGTGAATAGCTAATGTTATGCCTTGGTTATGCCAAAAACACTTGATTATAATTTCTTATTTTTTTGAATAAACATGGATTATTAATCTAGAATGAAATAGAAATATTTAATGATATATTTCTCAACGTTTATTAAGCATAATTTTCGAATTCAACACCTTACATCATTAAGGCAACATTTAAAAATTCGTATTCATTAAAACACATACAGTTCAGGTTCTTAATGTACGCAGAATCAGGTTAAGTGGTCTTCAGTCTTAAGCTTACGTTACAAAAAGCCTAAGTATAATAAGCACTGTGCTTTAAACGAAAAATTAACTTTTCATACATTGTACTGTAATATTGCTATGAATACAAAGAGGTATCTTCTAGTTAAATTATGTTAACATTTTTTCCTTAAAAAGAAGAAAACTTAGTATTTTTTTTTAATAAAGATTAATCGTAACCAAATGCAGCAGATGAACAGAAAAAAAACGAAATGTGCATCTTACTAGTTCTTTAAATCTGAACTTTAATAGAAACATCTGTTTTCCCTGGAGTCACGGAAAATGTCACTTTATAAATACGACATGCAATTAACAACTTTATATGGACAGGAATAATCATCAAAATTAAATACGCTCCAATTCAGCCATATTATACCGTCTACCTGAATTTAGTCTACACAATACTGACACATCTTAAATATGAATGACCTGCTTAATTTCGACCTTAGTTCTCAATACTTGTCATTTGAAAACGAACCTTATATCAACGGTATAGAGTGTATATTTGAAGAGTGGTAAATAAAAGCTAAGATCGTTAATATTCTGGGTGCGATCCAAGTGGTATCCGAACTGAATTTCTCGTTTTAATCTATGTTATCTAGTCTATAATTATTCTACAACTTTATGGTTCGGAAACGTATTCAAATTAGACTGTTTTGTTTGTAAATCGATAAGTGAAATACGCTTGTTTTTGGAACAAAACATGTTTG
>CAJQZN010041927.1:0-19160 GCA_907164685.1 Colias eurytheme | reverse complement strand
CGGTACGGTAGCGTCATAGACTTCTAACTAGGGCACGTGTATAATTATGTAGAAAGCAATTTAAATTCACAGGGTGCTTAACGTCTTTTGAACTTTTAAACCTATTGAAATTAAGAAATCCTAAAGCTGTAAAAGATTAAGGCATGTTCTAGATTCTAACTATTACTTAAAAGCCCACTTCCTTTACACCTAAAACTAGGACTGTTAAATTCTCACCGTAATTCCGCCATTTTGTAGTGAATTGCCTCTAAAATGGCGCCGGTCAAGAGCGGGAAAAAGAAATTACCTCAAAGTGCTTCTTTGTAGAATTCCTTTTGACGTAAATTTCAATTGCCTGAATTTATATGTTACATGGGAACTATTTTGTGGTTTTCATATAGCTAGTTTTAAGTTTGGCATTGTTTTAGAACTTGATATAAGTAAACCGCGTCGGAATCTATGCCTATGACCCAGTTGTGGTTGTAAAATGTTTAGAATTAAAGAAGTAAAAAAAAAGTCCATCAATAAGCGTTTAATAAATCGTAGAAATGTTTTTCGTTGACAGAAGTAAATAATAATTTTGAAAAATACCTACTAATTTTGTGGTTAGAAATCAAACTGATGATTAATTATATACATAATATGAAATTGATATTGCTACAGATTCAATTACCTATTTGGTACTTTAGTGAAATTCGATAAATCGATATACTAGTATAATTTTTTTCTTATAAAAGCAAAACATAGCAAGCTCTTGAATTTAATAAAAGAGTTCGCAGAAGTTCTTTAATAACCGCGACATTCATCAATTCAAATCACAAACAAGTCAACACTTCGTTTCTGAGATTATAATTAAGCTCATAATTACTCATTATATTCTGACAGCTGTCAGATTGAAAACTTATCGTTCGCGTCATGCTTTCTCTGTTGGTATTAAGGAAATTGTTGAGACAGAAATACTTTAAGAAACCCTTTAAATTATGAAACGTACCATATTTACACCAGGGTGAACCTTCAGTTCACCCCCGCGTCCGCGTTAAAATGTAGAAGCCCTTCTGGCTAACATTGAGAGACACCACAAAAAAAAAAAAAACCATATTTATATACATTTTTATGCCGTTACACTTTATTCACGTTTTGGAACAATTTTACATAATAATTCAAGCTTCTCTTTCTATTGCGTCGTATGCTTAACTTTTCTTTTGAAAGTTGCGTGATTCTAAGAATTTGTAGCAATTGAATCGTAATTTAAATAATAAATTACACATATTTTTAGCCGTTTGTTTGTGGTTTTCAGAATTTGTTATAAATTTTCATTCGGTATTCGTTGTTTATATTCCAAATGATTAGTATATTAACTGACTGTATGTTGTTTGTTTATTATAAGCGTAGTCAAAATATAATTAATTCTACCGTTTGTTTACAAAATAGATAAGAGACAAAACATCACTCGTAGGCTGTTTAGTGTTACTCGATAAATTAATGTTTTAATAATAATCTAATTATTAAAATTAAACAAGAATTGTTGTCTAAGCATGTTTATTTAAATATAGAAATTAGGGTTATCAAAACAAAAGAACATTTTAACAAGGTTTTAACCATTATATTGATTTCACAAGGTTTTCTTTTGTGGTGAAGATAAAATCCACATAGTAGGTGTCTTTTTATAAAAACTTTTATAAGCTATCCGAATCCTACTAAATAAATAACCCAAGTGATAGTTAATTTACGCACAACAATGGATCGTTTATCGAATGAAACGTCAAAATGATTTCGGCGAGGGTCCTCCGAACAAATTGTCCGCGGCTGAGAGCCGACGAGGATGCTTGACCTCTTTCCAACACTAATTGTCGCGTCATTGCCTTTGATATTCGCTCCAACATATCCCGAAAAACATTTCGGGATTGGAATTATTCATGTTTGCTTTTTTGATCTCTGGTCATAACTCTTGCTGACAGGAATGTATGTTAAATGTTTCTTTGCTGGTGTGACAGAATTTTATGTGATTTTACGGCTTTTTGGAGATTCTGCTCCTCGAAAGTGACAGTGAACATATATGACATTTTACTTTTAAAAGAATGTAGTTCATTTTAGGAGTCAATTTGACTATAATATTTCTGTTTATTAAATTTTATTCTTTATAAAAGATTACAATCACATATTCGCCAGATTAATATGAATTTAAATACTTTGTAATTTTTTCGTATTTCCGTAGGTAAGCGAGCTTTTAATTTTCCTATAATTAAATTGAAAATGTAATATTTATGTACTAGGAGTGTAGAAGCTTAAAGCCCGCAGGTCACGTTGCATGGTAAAGTGTCAGTTGCAGATTGGTAATTATAGACAGCTTCAAGTGATCTCATGTGGAGAGGATTATATTGAGATAAGTAACTTTGTATAGTGATAATTATCTAGTGCTATGGAGGATTACAACTTATTTAACAATAAATGAGTTACTATTTTGAAGTATTGTTTTAAAAGCAATTATATCCTAATCAAAGATTCAGAGTCTTTCTGTAGAGAATTAAACTACTACAATGTTTTTAGTTTTATAACATTAAAAGCTAGTAAATATTTGAATAATGTAAAATATTTAAGAATATCTGCTCCGCCTCGCGGATGACCTCCTGCCGCTCGCGTTCTGCGTCCTCTTCCTTCTCCTTATGAACTAGTAAAGTGTACCCACCTTATCCCTTATCTCCTGTCGCATCTTCTCTCGCTCCTCCTCCATCTTGCGGTGCTTCTCCTTGCGCCGCTCCTCCGCCTCGCGGATGGCCTCCTGCCGCTCGCGTTCTGCTTCTTCTTCCTTCTCCTTGTCATCGCTGTCGTCGCCGTCACCGCCGACTGCGCCTGTAACAAGTTTGTTTGAGTTAAAAACGTGTGAGCGTATTATTGAAGGGTTAGGACATATTTGTATCTAAATGTATCAACCTTTGTTCGTCATATATTTTGAACTGTTGCATGAGTTGCAATTAATGTTCCTTAAAATTTTGTAGAGTCGCTATGTATAATGTTGAAGTCTTTACTCCTAATTTAGAACAAGCATAAAAAACTTTTTAAATTCTGTAAAGTTAAAAAATAAAAAGCTATTTAATAGCTTAGCTAAATATCAGATATATTTTAAACTATTTTTATTAATTTATTTAACATACATTAAAAAACCTAAGTGTCACATAAAAAGCTTTCCCTAAGCGTTATTAGTAAGTTTAGTTCCACATGTATTTAAGTTATCTAGCCATCCTGGAAACTTAGGCAATAAGACACAACTTAGGGTTAACCTCGGCTCATTTAATTGTACTTTAGTAATTACTGTTACATAATTTAGAGCCGTTTAACATTGTGTTCTATTCTTTACCAAAATAAACTTAAGTTATAGTCTATTACATTGTAAATGGCTTTACAAGTATATCTATTTTGTTTTATAACTAAACAATATTTGTTTTCTACAAGGAGGTTAATTTTTTATGTTAAAATTATTATTAAAAGTGTTGTGCGTATCGTGCTCTACAGAAAGCTCAAAAGCCAACTTCTGTTGTTCTCTGCTAAAAAACCACAAGAACATTCCAATAACAAGAAATTATTACAAAATGTGCCTCACTCAACTCGAACGTATAATATATAGGTACGACGCATCTGGAAAATCTAGACAATTTCAGGCAACGTGACAAATGCCTAGATTGACGTGTAATAAGTTGGCTGCCATTCTGATTCGCGCGGAAAATCCGTTGAGGGAATGAGATTGAGCTTTTTACTGATTTGCCTAGATATTGCTACAATTGTGTATTTTTGTGATTGATGTACTATGTTTAGATATTTATCTGATCATGATAGAATAAAGTTATCAATGCTAGAAACTAGATTTGAATGTATATTTATTACTTAATTTTATTAGATATTAAATCCAACGTTTTATGATGCTAATGTAGTATGTAATTAGAATATGTATACTTATTGTATTATAACAGTCGTAATATATCATTTGAACTGGATACACATATCATTTTATTCCTGTCAACACACTTCAATCCGTTTTATGAATATAATCACTTAGGTTTTCATAGTTATTTTAGTATCTACCTGTAATATAGTATTAGTGGAAATTTAAAGAGTAAGAAGAATGAAAATTAATATCCAAATAATGTTTTTTTTTTTGCCTGTATCTTATGTAATATACCACAACACATAGTTACTTTGCCTGCCAGTTCTCTTTATGATATTAGGCTTTCTTTGTTACTACGGATCTTTTGTTCACTTCAAAACCCATTTGGCCATATAACAAGATATAGAGACATGCAAAGGGGTGCCTACTGCCTAGTAATACAGGTCATTGCCCCCGGCTGTATACAGCGTGTTTATTCCACGTACTAGGAAACAGATTTTGAGCACGATGAACTTTAAGGTTCAATTAATGTTATGTAACGTTAATTGAACACTATACAATATTTACAAACAAAACTTATATAAAAATGATTTTTTTTTTATAATATGTTTATCCAAACTAAAATCTGTTCAGGAAAACAGGAAATTCTATTTTCGTGTTCTAAAGAAACAAACCTAGGTTTATTATTATTTAATTTAGGCAGACAAACGACAATGTTTTATCAAGAGCCTAGGCTCTTAATTCAATGGCTGATTTAGCTATTTAGATACACATAATACTAATATTTCTTAAAAAATACATAAGTTACACATCCAATATTCGACCGCGCTCTTCCCTCAAATTATCTCAAGTCTAAAGCTCAAAAAGCTTTGACATCACACTGACACTCACAGCCACAGAAGTAGGTATAAATTCGATTTCCGACTTCCCGGGACACCCCAGTCCTCAATTTCCCTTTAATTAAAAACCTGTTATTCATTAATATTCATTCATTCAGCAATTTGAATAGTAATCGCTTTTTTTTCAAACGCGCCACTAATGAAATATTTTTATACGAAAGCTACGGGAATATTGAATGTAATTCTAATATTTGTGTTTGTAAAAAATGTTTTTTTTTTGTCCTTTGATGGCAGCATTATCATTTCGGTAAACGAAGCCGCATTTTTATACAATATTTATACATAAATCTGTGATAATTCAACCAAATTCGATTTACAAATAAAATAACTTATTTTTATGAAACATATAATCAAATCTTTAAGTAATATTTGCTCCAAGAACTATTCCATACATAACTTTCAATTACCAATAATTACTTCACTTAGGGCTGATTTTTCAATGCTTGGATAAAACTTATCCGTCCAATAAAGTATTACACGATAATATTAAAATGTCACGTAAACTGTCAAATACGGAATGGCAGTTTTATACATTATTCGACGAATAAATTTTATCCAAGCATTGAAAAATCGGCCTTTAAAAAACAAAACGCAACGGATTTCGAACGTAATTTACTAAACAAAAGCCGACTGAAACAACATTGACGTATTTATTTATGTACCGTTTTATCTTTCAATACGAAATAATACACTGCAAAATTCATTTATACATTGCTGCTTGGCTATTGAAAATAATATTCCAACTCAACACAGGCAATATGACTGAATTTAGTTTTAATTGAATCACCGCCGGCTCAGTTACATCGACTCACTTTTGACTTGATTCGATTCTAGACGCTGAAAATGAATAAGTAAAGCGCTACAGCCGATAATTGTTTCAAAGTGTCAAATGTCATCGCTTTCAATTGCGTCTGTGCGAAGTTTTTGAACGAATTTCGAACTGTCAAATTGGGTTCGTTAGAATGGAAGAAATGTTGTGATTTCTGTTTCACATAAAGAGGACTTTCGATTTAAATTTTTTCGCTTTAAATACATTGAGGTATTATTATAGAGAGGACATCACAAAATCTGTGTAACAAGCACGGCAGCGCCAGCCGGCTAGTGAGTAGACACTTTGTAGATATTCTGCCTTTTATTACTTATAAATTAAAACCAATCAATGTAACAAAAAAAAAAATGGCTTGAGACGATTGACTCTAACTCGTGTTAGAAATAGTTTAGTAGAGATGCCCTCTCTAGTACGTAGTACATGGTAACTCAATGTTTAAATATGATATTTAACTGTTCCGTTTATAATTCTTTACTTTGTAAATCTTTAGTTGTATACGTAGTATATTATTATTAGTCTGTGCTTAAGCGATTAGGTTTAATTTCATTCTTGTAACAAAAATTGTAAGTGTTTATTAATTCATACGTGGCTCCTTCATGGCTCTATGTAATGATATTAAAATTATATAAACTTCATGGCTCTACGGACATAGAAAACATTTGTTCGTATTTACAAAAACATCAAACTCTTTGTTATTAATTACAAATTAAGTTTAAATTTAACTTTTTAAAAAATTTGTAATAATCCGAACGAAAGTAAAATGCTATCAGAAAAAATTATAATATTTAAAATATACCATAAGCATTTCTAGCATCTCAATAAAACCGATTAATAAACCAAAATTAAAAATACTTGATCGTTTAATGTCCCCTAAATGTCACCAGTGAATGCAATACAAGAATTTAAGAGAGAATTCCGATGATAGCTCGCATAGCTTCGAATATAATTGTCCTCTATCTCAGGTCACGTAGCGTATGGCAGAAATTCAATTTATCCGAGACCATTAGGAAAAAGGTACCGCAGCCGATTCAATTATGAGACGATAAAGGATCTCCCAGCTCATTTTATGTGTGATGCAGGGGGATTGTTCTTAGTTTATTTTTAAATGCTCGTGTCTTGAAGATCAGCTTGAGGGAAAAAGATGAGACGTTTTATTGAACACTATCGTGTTGTTAAATAACAAAGATTGTTAAAATAGCTTTTTGTAGGTCTTTTCTTTCAGGTCTTTATATAAGCTTATTTAAACTACTAATTTAAAAGCTAATATTTTATAAATATATTTATATTGTTTAAACTGCGTTTTCCTATTTTCTTCAAGAGAGCTTCTTTAAACGTGGTTTAAAAAAGTGGCCGCCATTTTAACACACTTCATTATTTTCGAAGACGTTAAACGATAATTTAAAAAGAGAAATTATGGTAATAACCAAAGCATAATAATCGAGTTGTTTACAAAAACGTCGAAATGTTTATAGATCGTAAACATGGATGGTGTTTGTCAGCAAACAACGTCGTAAAATTAATACCTACAATTCATTTCGAGGGACATATTATTGAGTTGTTTCCGAGAAAATATTATACACGCGTTTTGATCTGCTTCTTTGAAATTGAGTGAATCAATTTTGAGATCTCGATACTTACAAGGGTGGGAAGCATTTAATAATCATATTTTGTATAAGCCGGAAAATGCGTATGGGGTTGGTTATGGTGGTACGAGTACATGCAAAAATATGGGTATAAATTGTCACACATTTGTGATGTTAGCACAAGTGATTTTTTTTGTGAAAAAGGCTAGTCTCTAGTTCTCTACATAGGTTATTATTTAGGCTTGAGCATTAAATTTGATATTTTTATGTAAGGTTTCATGTTACACATGACTATGTGAAAACTTCGAATGTAGATAAAATAATACAATAATACGTGATAGTTTCATGAAAGATTATAAAAAATTCTACAAATCTACAGTGCATTTTTTAATTTACCTTTCCTGTGTTTTGTTTCTATTAGATAATTAAAAGCACACATGCCACAAACAAAATTCACTTAAAATTCTAAACTAGAACATTAAAAATAACTACGCAACATTCCCAAGGTTTTTCCTGAACATAACTTAGTAATGAAGGTTTGAGTCTATAAATATAAAATGAAGTTTTCTAATTGCGTACGTAAAACCAGAAAAGCACAATTAAAATATTGAAACGTTTTATAAACTTGTCAATAAATAATCGAGACAAGACTCGCCTAGTATGCTACTATTTTAGGGTTGCTGAACTTATTAATTTTCCCTATTTAAATCACCCTTTAAGTCACCATTTTCAAAGTAATCAATTAATTACTTGAAGCTTTTTTAAAAATATATTTTTTTCTAATTTTTCTACCTTATAAGCTCTAGGTATAAATTAAATGTTTCAGTAAAAACCTAATTCATTAATATAAAAGTTTTGAGTTTCAATTGCGTATACTTTATATCTTCTCATTCAAACCATTAAACTTCAAATACATAGTTATAATTGTTCAGTAATCTCTCACATATTTACCAAAATGTTATGCAAATGTATATGTATACTCGTTACGTTTGTACAATTCTCTTTATAGGTTAAGTGCACTTCCATATTTTCTGGCTTAAACACGAAAACATAAAGTCGGCCATGTTGTATGAAACTCTCGCAAAACGTCATAATTAACAAACGAGTTTTAGCAGTATTATTAGCTAGTCTTTTTAAAAAAGCGTAAAAATAAGACTTATAATTACTAAATGGCTTATTTTATGCGAATATTCCGTATGTATGTTTATACAAGTAATAGTTTTATTACTGTTATATCATAATGCACAAAAGAAAGTTATTATTAAATAATTTTGTTTAATATATAATTACAATTCGTAGGTCCAAAACGTGAAATGAGTAAAGCAGTTTTAAAGATGTAGAGCAAAATAACATGTAAAATTATGATCATTTTAATATTTATAGAAGGTCAGTACTTTTATTGCATTATATTCCATAAATATGATAAATACTAATGTTGCAAGCTTTTAATCCAAAAAAATAACGTAAAAGTTATTTTTACACTTGAAATCTCTTTTACAAACATCACACTTCACACATTCTACGTCAATGTTTATGTTGCAAATTACAAACATAGTTGGCAACCCTACAGTACTAGGCTTAGTGAATATGGATCATAGTTGGCAACCCTACGGTGCTAGGCTTAGTGAGTATCGATCCTTCCCATAATAGACTAGAAGGTCTGCGGTGACATATCTGTATACATAATCTACACTTTTAGCACGTTGCTTCGTATTTTCCATATCTTGTCTTGACTATGAAATATTTTTGGGTGAGGAATAATTTTAGAAGGTTAGGCTGTCTTATAAAACAACGTAATATTGTTGAATTTAGGAATACTTTTTCTGAAGACTGAAGAAAAATATTTTAAGAACGGTAGGTGTTGCTCAAGTTTTGCTACACATACAAATATTTGCAATAAATATTTTTTATACTGTCAAATATCAAGAAGAAACATCTTATAATTATATTACCTATATCTTGCAAGGTAATAAGTATAAACCTTGTTATTAATTATATTTTGAAAGTTCCCTCAATAACATTTCACCTTTTAAAATAAAACAGAACAATATTATGTTGTAGTTTGTAGCGTTCTGTAAACTCATAGTTTCTATTTAATAAATTACTATTCTCCGTTATTGTGATATCACAAACACTTCGTGGATTTAATTAAATTGCTTCTCATACAATTAATCTTGTAATTATTATTAACTACCACTAAATAATAGAATTTAATTAGAATTTGTTAGGAATTCTCGTAGTTTATATTTTCCATCTAACGAGCTTTTATTACTTCACTATTAATTAATAAATGTTTGTATAATATATGTGAATAACTATGAATATCATAAGTTTAATTGAAATGTGTTGTTTATCTTATAATTGCCTATATTTTTAAGGGCCGATTTTTCAATCCATGGTTAAACCTTATCCGCCTAATAAAGTATTACACGATAATATTAAAATGTCACCCGTAAATTGTCAAAGACGGGCAAAGAATACATTTTTGAAATGGTAGTTTAATATGTTATTCGACGAATAAGTATTAACAAAGGATTGAATAATCAGCCCTAAGAGCTGATAGTAGGTAACTTATATAACTACATCATAATTTGTTTTTAGATAAAAAGAACGGATAATTTTGTTAGATTACGATATTTGGGATTACATTTAGTTTAAGTCTAGTGATATGTGCTTATTAGTTTAGAAAATAGGCCACAGCATTTAAAAAGTTCAGTTTATATTTCCATAACGTTTGTTACATCAACCTTTACAGACCCGTTTTCACGGCTGGTTGATTCCAACATTGTCCAATACAAAAGCTCAAAAGCAAAATGAGCCATTATAGAAATCCTGTCATTAAGTTAATTTAAACTTCGGTTTAATCGTTATTGTCAATCATCAATACGACCTAATTCTGAGTAGAATTAAGTGCCGTAATCCACAGTTTTAAGACAAAGAAAGTAGAACAATTGCTCTTCTTAACAAGCCGATTACTTGAACCAAAGTTTAAAGTTTCGGAGCGAGGAAGCAATTACGGAGTTTATTTAGCTGAAATATATTGGAGGGATTTTAACCCCTAAACGGCTGTACATAATTATCTTAAATTTTTAAAAAGATTAAGAAGTGAGTATTATAGCGCATGCTGTGGAAAATGTATATCCAAATTCTTAGCTTTTTCAAATCCAAAACATATTTAAATATTGACGATAGAGACTCTTTTATCAAGGAGAATGTCAAAAGTAAAGCTTCTCTTAACAAGTATCACCTATTCACCTATTCATTTGAGAACAACGACGACAAGTCGCATCTATACGAAACGACAAATTCATCGTTAATTGAGTCAATAACGATAATGAAAAACGATTGAATCATTTTTGCTGATACCTGGGTAACAACTGGATTATAATTTGGACTAAAATGAAGGCTTTTTATGTAAGCATTATGCGAGCAAAACCATGTGCGAAAGTAGTATTACAATACAGAGTCGGAGCATTTTTGATTAACTGATCTTACTACCTTTATAAAACGCATTAATCTACATTATTCTTAATTAAACCCTTGTAATTGAGTCAGGAAGGAAATCTCAAAGGTATTAGATTATTAATTAAATACTAGCGGTCCGCCCCGGCTTCGCCCGTGGTACATGTTTACGTTTTCTCTACATAAAAACCATCCTCGTCCTTCAAGGAATATAATAAAAAAAGAATTATCGAAATCGGTTCAGCCGTTCTCTAGTTATGCGCTTACCAACACATTTTGCGATTCATTTTTATATATAAGATTGCCGAGGAATCTGCAATGCTGGGGAATTAAATATCGATAGAATTTCAATTATTTCTTATTGCTAGAGACTTTTTATTCTGAAGGTTAATGTGATTTTAAATTCTTTGATAAATATATTTTTATCATGTGGAAATATATTATCAAATTGTAAGTATAATGTTAGTTTGATTTTACTACTGTTTTATAGTTTTTAAAATTATTAATTGGATCTCAACTTTTGAATGTCTTATTTCGTAAATATGATATACGAGTTTAACAGCATAATCTATATCTTTATCTTATCTTTATATATAAAAATGAATATCTTATATATAAAATTCTCGTGTCACAGTGTTAGTCTGCATACTCCTCCGAAACGGGTGGACCGATTCTCATGAAATTTTCTGTGCATATCGGGTAAGTCTGAGAATCGGCCAACATCTATTTTTCATATGTACCACGGGCGAAGCCGGGGCGGACTGCTAGTTATATATATAAAAATGAATCGCAAAATGTGTTGGTAAGCGCATAACTCGAGAACGGCTGAACCGATTTCGATAATTCTTTTTTTATTATATTCCTTGAAGTACGATGATGGTTTTTATGTAGAGAAAACGTAAATATGTACCACGGGCGAAGCCGGGGCGGACCGCTAGTTGCTTATAAGGAAATAATAACTGGTGAATAAAAACGGAGACAAAGCCGCGGGCACTTGCTAGTGTTAAAATAGATTTTTAGTTCTTTCTAGGTTCCCGAGACACCGTGAAAGTAAAAGTTCAAAGTCTTTTTATAAGTTAGAGCCGATAGTGCACTTGGAAGTTTGACTAAGTAAAAGAAAAGAGTAATTATTTGTTCTTCATTAATTGTTCTTTTAACAATAGTTAATTTGTTCACGCTTCCCTCTGGGAAGTCACTGTACTCTTTCAAAAGGCGTTAGTGGTGGAATATTATAAATAGTTTTTATTTTTAATATAGAAGTTAATTTAAATTTTAATAAATTGCACACAACAATATAATTCTTATGGTTTAGAAAACAGAGTGGGATAATAATAATAAAAATTAAATCGGTTATTGGTTCGATTTTATTCATTCAATGTTAAATAATGTTGAGTTCTATTTTAGTGTGAATCAGAAGTACATAATATCTATAGAATATAGACAATGTTCCTAATTTACTTCAATGTTATTTCTACAATCGCATTATAAATGTCCGTATTTATGCAAAATGGAACCACTCGACAAATTTCGTTTTTTGCTTTTATTGAAGAATACTCATCCAAAAGTGGTCTAAATTCTTATACAAACAAGAACCACATGATTTTTACGTTGGAAACAAGGTATACTAAAAGCAGAAAGGAACCACCAGCAACAACGAATAATACCATATTAAGCAAAACCGAACCACAGCACCACGGGACTGCTTTGTTCAAACAAATAAACGATATTACTATCATGTCATTTTATACAAAACAGATCCACACCTACTTGGTACCATTATACATTACACATATTTCTATTAATAACAATTATTTTTAATACACAAAATGGAACCAGGTTTCTGTGGTATGGTTATGCGTAAAATAAATACATAATTTAATTGTAATTTTTTATTGCAAAATAAAACCACAAGCATTCGGTTCTATTATGCATAAATAAATATTGTAAAACATTCTGAAAACCATCATCGCTATATGGAACCAAATGCTTTGACTTGTTATAATGCTTCTCATCTTTAAACAACGTATTTCATTACTTAAGTGCAAAACTCCGATTTTTTAAGTAAAACGTCGAACATCTGTCAATATAGGTGACATTCAGCGAAGTAGTTCGAATACGCGACGGTGTTTTTTTCCTCCGCGAAGTAAGTTCTATTGTTTTTGTTAATTACCTTTAAAATTAAATGTGAAAATGTTTAGTAATAAATAAATAAGCAAGCAATGGGTAAGAAAAGCATTGGAGATGAACACCGAAGATAATAATGAAGATACAACGGGTAAGTAGTTTTATTTAATGCATATAAGTACTTATTGAATCTGAGATGCAGGTACGCTTTATCCACTTTTGATTCATTCCCAATTGTGGTGTGATTTTAAGAAGATAGTTCATTAAGTAAGTACAAGAGGAATCCTCTGTGGATTTACGTATTTTAACGACAATGTCGTTGTTCACGAAGGCAAGTCGAATTAAGAGTCATTTTGTTACGATTCATCTGTCATTGTGAGATGAAACTACTAAAGTCTAAACCCTGTTTTAAAAATAACTGTCGATGATCTAGGTACCTACCTACTATTTTGGTAAAATACGTTTAGATGTATTTCTGATGCCGCTGTAACAACAAATACTAAAAAACAGAATAAAAAAAGACGTGTGGCACTCGGGGACTGCCGCGGTAAAGCTATTGCATAGCATGCCTTCAAGCCCGTCGGAGTGAGGTTTTTTCGTAACGGAATTTCTCGATTCGGTCCCCGCGCTCAAGGCCCGCGATAGAAGCTATGCAATAGCTTAATAAATATTTAAGAAGCTCCCATACAATAAGCCGTGATTTTTTTGGCGTTTTTATAGATAATGGTACGGAACTCTTCGTTGCGCGAGTCCGACTCGCACTTAGCCAGTTTTTTGTACATGGCGCATGTACATACAACATACTTAGTCGTCTAGTAGGGACACGGCTTTATAAGAACTAATAATATTTTGCTGTCGCCATATACCTACCTACGTATAAAAGCCACGCGGCTTTATTATTTTGATTTAAAGCTTTTTTCTTTTTATTACAGAAGATAACGAAGAACCTTATACGTCGCCGCCTCTGGAGAAGCTTTCTTCACCTTCTAGCGATATTCAGTCCATATTACATCTCATTCCACAAGATGCACAGTTTTTATAACGGTCTCATTAATGATGATGCAATAGAAGACCACATAGATGGACTAGACACGGTGGATTTCGAAATCCAATTTGATGATAACGTCGAATAAACGTCCTATATAAGTATTATTTTATGTATTTTATCAATTAAAGCTTTAATTACGATATTATAAATACATAGTTTCATTTATATCATGAAATCCCTGGGATGTGGTTCCTTTTTGTATAAGAGAAAACCTATCAATTGATAAATGTTAAAAGGAACCACATGCACATTTTCTTAATTATCTAGAAAGTTTAAGAATATATACACATACTTAAATAAGTAATTTATCAATGAATTTAAATAAAATAAATTTTAATTTCACTTCATCTAACAGAGCTGCAAATGTTTTTGTAAATCCTTTGATATCTCAGAAGTGCGTTTTTGCTGGGTGGTTCCTTTTTGCTTAAATACGGACAAATAATCAACACATTTGCATTTTTGTGGATGCTTTTGGGTCAAGTCACGCCTTCGCTCATTCGTCAACTGTAAACTAATGTTATTTCATAAGAAATTACCAAAAACTGAGTAATAGTTGTTGACCGCAGTTTCGCTTGCGTGGTCGAAATAAATTTTCATGAGGTGAAATTCTATCCCTATGAAAGAAATTAATACATATAAGAATTAATTAAAATCCTCTCTACAGTGGCCACCTACATGTTAAATTTCATCTCGATCGGTCTAGTAGTTTGAGCTGAGCGTTGATAGATCACTCAGTCAACCTTTCTGTTTTATATATTACAAATAACGAAATATTACAGTAACAGTACAGTATTAATTAAAACAATTTTTCGCCTTTCAGTAAAACCAACGTTACGTCCAACTAGATTTCGGAACGAAAAACAAAGGCTTTATTCACAGTGACCGAAATGTTTACTCATATCAATGTAACATATGGCCCGCGTATATCACCGGCCGCTCGGAACACAATAATTTACCGCTCTCGTTGATAACATCACGTATTGCGGTGGGACGGATTTGAGCGGTCAGAGGCCCTGATTTTGGGGCCTTAGTGATAATTATTAGTACAATGTATGGTTGTTAATTATCGTATTTATTTGTCTATCTATAAGGAACATAAGGCGCTGACTCCACGAGCGAGAGAATCGCGGCGATATTATCGTCGTGCCACGTATTTCTATACACTCTCTATGGAACCGTCTCCACACGGCGATATTATCGCCGCGATGCGACGAGTGGCAATGAGCGTGCGAAACGTCATTACATCGTCGCTAGCCCGCCGCGACTAGCAGCGGGCTAGCGACGATCGCGCAGCGGGCGCGCTGTCAAACGCAGCGGCATTTCAGCGTTGCCTCTGGTCTTCTCGTAGTTCTTTTCAAGGAAACGTGGCAATACCGTAACGAGTCGCCGCGGAAACGCTGCGATTCCGTTACGACTCGCGACGATACGCGGCGGAATTATCGCTCGTTCGTGGAGATTATCCGACGATATAAGGGCGGACTCGTCGCGATTCTCTCGCTCGTGGAGTCAGCGCCTAAGAATTGCACAAATGCGTGAGTTTATGATAAAATAAACATCTATTATTCTTCCCTTCTCTATTTTTCAGTTCGTTAAATTCCTTCGTCTATTTACGTCAAATTTTGTCATCATTATAAGTTCAACTGATAATCTTTTTATAAGTATCTAATTAAGAATAAATTCCTGTTCTTATATTTAAAAATGTGCTAACCACTGCACAAAGTAATCTAATCTCACATCAACTATGCTTAATTTATAAACTACAGTTATAAAGTTATAACAATTGTAGTTATAATATACGTGACTTCATTTAACCAATTGCATTAGAATCCAAATAAACGATTAACCAGTGGATTAAATTCCTATGGAGCGTGTTCAAGTCATAAATAATAACTATTTCAAAGGCCATTACTTTATATTGCAGACTATAATTACGGGGCTTTCCATTATACGCTGAATAGCTTTAGCCAATGCGTTTTAACACAACCTATTCATATTAGAAATTTGAAAGATTGTTTGTTGGTTTTTCGTAAAACCTATCGTATTGATTTAATAGATATTTGGCATGCGAATAGATAGTCTTATTAGCATATAGCCTACTTTTTTACGACGGCATGCGAACGAGACACGCGCTGAAGATAGTTGTTACGAGATGGATAAAATGGATCACTAAAATAATTTAATTATAGTTATAATAATTATTAGTCTACGGTTTAATCACAGGTTTAATGTTGAGTCGTATGCACTTCTTAATTAACTTTTCCGTATGTTTTAGTACATAATAATACCGATGTTTACGTAAAACTTAGTTAACATTATTAATCTATTAAATAATGTTTCTCTTCTTATTACTTTACTATGCGAAGTTTTGATGTGAAAATCAAACTCAAATATCTATTTTTGTATCGAATTGCTTTTGGCACATCATTAAATAGTAATAAGGTAACACAAATTCAGAATAGCCTATATACAATTTAGAGTCAAACCTGTATTTCCTTTTTCCACATATTTTATTCCACTTTACTACAACCCAGGGCCCCAATAAATGATAAATACGTCCCACAGAGAGGTGAGCGTAAAATTATTCAGCTTATAAATAAAATGTACACTTGAGCGGTAGCGTGCTTGCTTTTCGTTTATTTTCAAAGCCCATATTTTGTTGTTGTTGTAAATTGTTTAAATCTGTTGTGACCCGACACTGGACACTGTTTAATGTTTTTGGTACACGGTTTTTAAACCTTTTTCGTAATTTTTATTTAGATTTGGAGTTTGGTGGAAAATTTGCTGTCGAAGTTCTTTTCATGTATGCTACGTGATCATTTACTTTTTTGTTACGAAGTATTTTATTATATTTTGTAGCGTCAAGTGAGTATGAATATAATCGAGTTCTTATATGAGATAGTGATATTATATAATAAGTAGCAAACAGATAAAAAATACTAACCTACTAATATATTATATGAACATAGCCCGCATTCACCTTCTATGTATTCGATACTAACATACATAGTAAATAAGAAGTAGAAGCTTGTTAAATTGCAAGTAACACAAATAAAGGAGCGCTGGCCGAGCTCAGTTGCAGTAAAAGTTTTAATTAAGTAAAAACCAGCATGTGACGGCCAGTGATATATGAAACTAAATGACATGCGGTATAGGAAATTTGTATCTTATTTTGTATATTACAACTATTTCGTTTGAGAATAAAAGATAAAAAATATGGATAAAATGACTTATATTGAGATTGTTAAGGGGAAAGAATTTTTAAAAACGGGTTCGTAGTTTCAGAGATTACGTGATTCAAATTAACTGCTTCACTTTCAACTTATGTCTGTACATATTATTACTACTTTTACAATTTATTTGATTAATTTGAACACTCTGCAATATATAATTTTCGATTATAAATAAATGATTATATATAAAATGACTGACTAATTTTATTTTTGATACACACATGTTTTCTAAAGTCTAGACGAATTTTTCCTATCCCTTGGCTACAATAGTTGACAAAAGGTAAACAGCCTTTATAAGAATAAGATAATCTGATATCTGTAGGAGCTTTTCAATAAGCCCAAAGATTTGTTTATTTCCTGCTCATCCTGTTAGGAGCTTTGGAGAGCTTTGCGAACGTTGACGTGAAGGTGTTTTGTAAATATTTTCATATGAAAGGATCGTTCCTTATATTATGAAAATGTGCTTCGGTCAGCTGGGTTTTGTGTGAAAAGTTTTTGTATTCCATTTTTAGATTTCAATACTGTCTACTATTTATGTTTGTTTTGACGGTTGGCTCTGTTGTTGACCGATTTGGAATATTCGTGTTTCATTTGATATAGCTTTGCTGGTTCCGGTTTCACAGAAAAATATAGATTTCAATGTTTTTGCTGAAATATTTTGTTTCATGTTGGTTAGAAATCTGTGATGTTATTTTAGTTGAGCCACAGCTATTTTTTTATTCAAATAATAATATGTAGACGGAGTGAGTTAATAATTATAAGTCTAAAAACACTTAAAGATAAATGTAGGTACACCAAAATAACAACGCAAAACTTAGTGGTCCGTAATGTGGTACTAAAAATAATATCAATTGGCTTATAAAAATGGGGAGAAAAAACTTTCTCCATGAAAACAATACCATTAGATTTATTAGCTAGTTATAATTACATGCTATTATTAGAGTCACGTTGTTGGCGTAAATAAGCCGGTCACATTTAATTGTATCCGGAGTTTTCAATCAATATTTGGGTCACGAATCTGTTAAATCCATTTGTACTGAAAACGGAAGGTTTTCGGTTCAATTTTAAATTTCACGTTCAATGTAATGTATTGTGGGAGTTTACGGTCATTTGTTCTCAATGGTAGATTAAAGGTGTGTTTTTGCAATTACTTGTATTTTGTATTGCAACTTGCTTTGTATTGATATAATAATTTGAAAGTTTGTTTGTATAGATATTTGATTGTATTTCACACAAAAGTACTGAACGAATTTTGTTAAATTTTGTATTATATTAGGAATAGTATGGAAAACTGGGCGATAAATATCGATTATTGTAATCACAGAAATAAGTTTGATATCCTGTAATTGTTTCCGTGTAACGCATAAACTAAATCAATAAGGCGTGGCACTGGTTTAAAAATTATATTCGCTTTTTGATTGGCTTCATTTTTTTATCTGACAATGTTAACAACCAAATTTTACGCTACGCTTATATAAAAACTAGCTGTGCTCCGCGGTTTCACCCGCATTGCTCCGCTCCTGTTGGTCTTAGCGTGATGATATATAGCTTATAGCCTTCCTCGATACATGGGCTAACTAACACCGAAAGAATTTTTCAAATCGGACCAGTAGTTCCTGACATTTAAACAAACAAACTCTTCAGCTTTATAATATTAGTATGGATTATGATTACGTTTTATTCATTTTACTACTGTACGCATACATAAAGATACTCCTTAGTATGTATCTTTAAGTATAGAGTTATCTCAATCCATTTCAATTGAAGACCCGTTTGGACAAAGCCCAAATGGAGCTTAAACTGGTCGTAAGTAATTAAATGCTATAAACACTTTGACCAAGTGGGAGAGTGTTTATTTGTTACTGCATTATGCTTTACGGCTGGATTGTTTTCGATGTTATTTTCATATAAACTATCACCCGCACTTGGTAAGTAGTACAAAACAGAGTTGCGATAACCTTGTTATGCTAATATTTTAGTATTTTGTATATTTATCATGAGTTAACTCAAAAACAAGTGAATCGATTTTTATAAAAATTCGATCACCAATAGAATAGATAACTTCACTATCTCTGTATGATATATGCTAGGTTTTTTTCTTTGGTTTAATCTTAACGGACCATCTA
>CAJQZN010041926.1:0-17774 GCA_907164685.1 Colias eurytheme | reverse complement strand
TAGTAAAATGAATTCAATAATGTCCGCATACCTAATAGAAATATCAATATTTTAAACGTAACTAAACTGGAATAAATTGAATTCAATATCGAAAGCGATATTCTAAAACGCCAACAATACATTTTGAACGCAAATAATAAATAATACGAAACCGACCACCGACGCCGGTAACATAATACAGATAACAGATTGAAGAAGTAATTACCTCAGGCCGAGTCGAGATCGTGAGATAGCGCAAACTAATAGATCTGATGGATTTTATCTCGGCGAATACTAATTGCGTTTTGTAATGTTTTCATTTGAGATCATTATCGTATTATTGAGTGCGCATCGCTTTCGTATCGAGCACCGAGATCTCGTGACAGGGCCGTTCGGCGAGCGTGACCCCGCATACAAATCGCTGCGATTCCGCGACTTTTTGCTTCGTGATCGCCCGATTTATTCGAGAGCCACCGGCCCCGCCCCACTGTACATTCTTTTAGAGACGCTTAATTTATTTTTCAATTGCATAGCCGTCTATAATGGATAGCCGCCGTTTTGTGCAAATAAATCGTCGGAAAACACATTTATGAAGGCTATTACCGCTTCGCAATTTCGCGTCACGACAATAAATACGATTGCTCGTTGTTTAGCTCGTAAATTACTAAGTTAAACGTTCCCAGAGGGAATACGGTGGTTAGTCACGGCGTCGTAATCAAAGAGCTGTTAGTCCTTGTGCACATTTAAGAGTATTCTCTCGGTCTTGGCTAATCGCCTAGGAGCTGTCTGGGTCTATAATAACAAAAAATAGATTTATATTCAATAAACTTTATAGCATCGTAAATAGCAGCGTCGATAAACGATATTCAAATTTCATAACTGTTCATAAATTGTATCGTGAATAATTCGAAGGCCAATTAAAACGCCAGCAATGATTACAATAATTTATAAAGCGTTTACTCAAATAATACCGAGATTTATCTGTCAGAGAATATATTCACGTCTGGATATTTTAAATCCGAGTAATAAATACTATTGAGGTATTAAGGTGTTCGTCCTCGTTAAGCTGTTTATATCGGTTCATGTCTCGCAAAACAATAAAATCATCGCCAATAAATGTGACAACGTGACTTTATCCCTCGTGAAATATATTTAACAGGCAGTCCTCGATTTACTTTTTACAAATTTGACAATCTACGAATGTATCGAGTCTGTACAAAACATATCATAATATATAATTTATGACTGCAAAGTGTGCAAACCATGCGATTATGATAAACAATAAAAATCGTATACTGCATACCTGATAAACATTATCAATTCAGAATCCGAGACATAAATACTATATTTATGGTGCTATTGTGATACTAAAACGAGAGACAGGCGATATAATTTAATGTCATTTAACAGTAACTATAACAAATAACGATCGCACTGAATCGCCATTGTTACTCGTGTAAATGCGGCGAGTTAACCTTAATGATCCTTAATGCTCGCAGCTCAATAGAGCTGATGCGTCGCTCCACAATGCCGAGAGCCGAGACGTTAGGTTCACACGCATCGATGGACGAGCAAACAAAGACCTTTTTCCTTCACTTCACGGCTCATAATTTATGATAAATTCTGTGCGAAGTCGTTGCGTGTAAATTTGCTCAGCGATAGCGCAAGTAATAATGCAAATATGTGTCGACACCCGACACGAAGCGCGGAAAAATGTGTATCCAAGTTAACGGTCGAGATCCGACGCCTAATAGAGGACATTAGTGATACGGGCGCCATTAAGAGACGGGAACGACGCGTGGAGGCGCGCCGCACAATAAAACCGAAGGCAATAAAGTTCACACATGTCCGACCGCAAACAGAACAAAACTCTCACCTGCCCAGCGACTCGGCTCTTACCTGCAAAACGAATAAACAAACGGTTATTGAATCCACAAAGAGTATATTGAAATTTGAAACTAAGAACGGCATTTTACAATAGATTAAGCAGGGCTTCTTTCGTTTTACAACTCATGTAAAAATGAAATCGAATAAGGCACGCGATTTCGATTTATCCGATTCGATGTCGTGAACTCGACTGAAAAGCAACTGTGCTAAAATCGATTTTACTCAATTTGAACTGAGCCCCGTACTCGTGTGTTCGACCGTGAACAATCTAAAACGTGGAGTACTCGGCAGTGGATAGAGGTCCCATTTGTGTGGCAGCGAGGATGTAGCGGGCTAGATATATTAGCCTTTCGTGACTGGGGTTTTGATTAGCCCGACTTAGCCTCGCTTCGTGCTTGGAAATAAAACTAACACGACATTCATGATTTAAACATTTCGCACATTGCTTTAACAATTCTTGAGCATAATTTGCGACTTATTGTTGTGAATGAATGAACGGAGCGAAAACATCGAAGACCTACTATCGGATGTCATACATTCCCGCTTGCGATAAACAGATTGCAACGCCAAAAAACAAATGTTGTTTTTTATAGTTGCGTTTTCAAAGCTTAAAGCGCTGCATAGTGAACGCTGAATAAAACAAAGGAAGTACTCAAAGGTCTGGAAATAAAATGCGCTCGTCGACAAATGGAAGCCGTTTGTGCAGTCGTATCGTCAGGCGATTCCAACCAGCCGCTCGCAAATGTCTTTATGACTACTGCCTCTAGTTTTAGGAGCTATTTCAATTCAATTTCCAGAATCGTATTATGTTGATACAGCGGTGGGGCGCGGTATTAGGAACAATAACACTATAAACAATACGTTTATACTTTTATAAAATTTCGATCAAATTGAAATAGTAAAATGGAGAGGTTAGAGTAAAATATACATCAAACTCGGCTTGTTTTAAGGGAGATGGGGATGATATTTTTAGACGTAAGACCACACGAAATTAAAAGTACATATTTTAAGAACCCTGTACGTTTAGAACACGTACCTACAATATGTGTCATTTCTAGAATTGTCTGAAAAAATATTACCTATTATTATTACATTTACACTTGCTTACGTGTAACATCGAGTCATTAGCATTATAGGTCTACCAGAATCTGATGGCATATTTATATTTAATAAATAAAGGATTTTCATGTGGCAACTTTATTTGACAACCATCAAATTGGTTGTCAAATTATTTGTCATCTTTGTAATTGATGAATAATTTTAAGGATTTTGTCTTAAAAATCTTCGAAAATGTCGAAAAAGCCGCTGCGATCACAAGCAAGAGGTGTTGTTTATAATGTGTATAGAAAAACATTCGATGAAGAAGGGTCAAACACATCACAATTTTCAATTTTGAATATTTTATTGGTAAATTGGACTTACCCGTTTTGATACTTTAAATTAAAAATATTATGTGTAGGTAACTATAATATTGTTTGTTGTTTACAATATAATTTTATGAAAACTTATTACAGGAGTTTCCAATATGGCTATTCGTCAAATCCAAGCTGTCCAAGTCAATTTTATAATGTTTGTATCTGATAATACTTACGAAAATAAACATACATAGTTTTATTTTATTTTATAAAAAAATTATAAGCAATATATAGATTTGATCTGCATTATCATTACATCCATACTTTCAAATGGCATAACGATAATGAATATACAAATATAGGTATGTGTAAATAATAATATGTATTACCTAAATAAAAGTAATATGTATATTATATGGACAATATGTAAGTATGTACCTACATAATATTAAGTGGATATCTCATTATAAAGTAGAGTATTGTCCACTTATGTAATGTGACTAATTTTATTGATAACAAAATAAAAAATAAGCAGTATCAAGATCGTTCAGTCCATTTTCCCTAGGGTTGCACACTCAAAATTTTGATTTCCCTAATTGCCATCAGATTCTGGTTTACCTATAATTATGTTAAATGGATTTAACTAATTAATGGTTACAATGTCATCAAAATGAAAAATAAATAATGGCTAGTCACGCAAAATTAAGCAATCAATCAATCTAGGATAGGACTATGTCGAAACGTTGGTACCAGGGGTCCATGAATGGCGAAGCAATCGAGTGAGACGCGGCCAGCGGCGAGCCAATTACCGCGGCGCGTCAACAGTGATTTACGATATAATGGCTGTTCTCGACGCCTACATTGTTTAAATGTCTCGCGACGGATGAGATACGCTTACCTCGAAATACAGCTAGGATTTATGTAGCAACAAACGTACATTTTGATTACACAGCGTTTTTTCCGTAGTGCGTAAATCATCGCGATAACCACGATTATTGGTCAATTTGTCCCGTCGATGCGGGTGGGCTGCGGTTCATCTAATCAATCATGGTAGATGTATGTTTTGCAGCTGCTTTAAATTTAAACGTGGCTCGATAAAATTGAATATGTATTAGTCTATTAGACTAACATCGTAATATAGCGTAATGCATCATCAATAAAACATGCTTCTAGTCTATAAACATAAAATTCAAAGGCAATAAATATTTTACTGTTAACAAACTTGATAGGTACTTGATCATAGTCACCTTTTAAAAGATTTTCTAAAATATTTCAATTTTCAGTAACACAATGTCAAAATGTCATAATTTTTTATGTTGCTTTATTTCATCACTTATTTGATTTTAAAACCCAAAAAATTAAAGAACCATTTTTACCCAAAAGATATATGTATGCGAAATACCAGGAGAACAAAAACAAAACAGCAGTATTTACCGAATTAAATCTCTACTTGGATGCATGTTGCATGAGGCGTGGTTTTAAAGTTAAACACTTAAAAGTTGGAACCATGCTCGACGAAGCTTCGAGAACTTAAGAGAATAAAAGCTTGTACCATTGTGTTCAGATTTTCTTTACTCCTCTATTTGAACTAAAGTTATCCCTTGTTTTGCTATAAAAATATTATTCGGATGGAAATGCCAGCGATATTAAGAATTAAGATTACAAAATGAGGAATTTATCTGAGAAATTACAGGGTGGTTATAAAGTTAATTAAGTATTATTTAGATGAAACTAGTCATGTTTATAGGATCCCCGCTGGCGTGTAATTAAGTGTTTAATTTATAAATTAACATTCCGAACCGGTCGTTCGGAGTTTCGCCTGAACATACAAGGATCGAGTGAGTCAAGTAAAAACATATGTCTTCGTGTAAAATAATTTATTACTTCCGACGTTGCTTCCAGAAACTCTTTAAATATTCATATTTTACTCAATTGTGTTTGTTTTATCATATGAACAAGTACATTTTAACTTTTTAATATGTTTTTTAAGTAGAGTTTAATGTTTTCAATTCACGTGGCGTTTGTATTTATTATTATCCAAACACACTACTATAATACCTCTAGATATCTACTTGTTCGTGGTTTATTTGATTATAACGAATATATTACTAGACCTTTTTAATGATAAAATCTTTTTAGAAAATATGCTTGAGGCAATGATATTGGCACATTTGTAGAGAGTCATAAAAACGCGGACGAAGCCGCAGGCGACAGCTAATAAAGAATAACCGATTAATTTGCAACAACATTCGCGGTGAGAGGCAAATGACTGCGAAATACAATAAACTCATTATTATTCACCACTACAGTGTGATTATAACAGTCCAATAAATTATAATTAATTTTATGAAATGACATTTCAATGAAATATTCCATTTTGTTTGCGTTGAAAATCTTTTTGTTGTAAAGATAAATTACATCATGAATAATAAATGAGTTAATGCGAAATGATGAAATGAATTGGCCGTGTTTATAGTGTTCATTAATATTATTAAAATCAGTCCAATATAATCAGAGAGATGTTTTTATGTACATCTATTCAATAAAATTAGAGGCTGTCGAGCTCAAAAAACTTTCATATATTTATTTATTTATTTATGATAAGGTACCTTACAGCTAGTGATACAATTTTTGAGATGAATAAATACTAAGCTACGCCAATTAAAAGGTACACCAATAGGTAGTAAAAATAATATACGTATGTGAACAAAGACTAGTATAAGAATTTTACAAATGATAAGAGAAAAGATTTTAATTTTTTGTAGGTGTAAGTAAGCATTGATCAAGCCCAATAAGTATTTATAAAGAAAGGAAATGTTTTAAATATCTTCGAATTCAAATAAATTAAAACCAATTTAATGTAAAAATCATCATAATTCTACATTTGTCGCAATAAAAGATTGTGTGTAAGCAGTAGCGACATGTCATATTCCCTACTACCCCTTCGTCATACGACACGCACGGTAACCAATATTCAAAGAATAGGCAACTGGAATCAGGTATTCGTATAGCAAAGCATGGCTTCGGTCAAAGCACACCGCAATACAAAGCTCTAAAGCCCGACCTAACGATTGTCCAACAACGGAGATGCCGGATTTCTAGTGCCTTGTTTACGACAAAGGATTTGTAGATCCAACAAGTCTTATTAATTTCCGAGAGGCTAGCAAATCTTGAGCATTTTTCAATTATTTATTGGTGCACTCTGATACAGTTTGATGAAATAAAATATTCGTTTCGAATAAAGAATGGAAGAATATAAGTTCATTTTATAAAGTTCCAAGCTCTTAACGCAAGCAAGATATTGTTAACACATTTCTTGTAACAAATTATTTTCTGAAATAAACCTCTACATAATAGTATGTTTTAAAAAAGAATTTTCGTGTACAAAAAGAAAAGCTGTTACTTACTTCAGAACTAAAATAATCTAATACTTATTTGAACACTTGAAAGAATTTGTACGTGTTTATCTGCTCCGATTTTATCTCATAGGATTAACGAAACGTCTTGGCTTGGGCTTCGGATGTCAAAATAAATAATGTCGGGGATTTCACAGTGAAATAAAGTACAGAATACATTACAAAAAATGCTACAAATTGAGATCCCCTTTTAATGGATGAAAGAAATCTTTTTATTGTACTTACACACAAAATAAGGCGGGCATGAATGCCTTCTGGATAAAAAGCAATATTATGACATAACAGAGTAAACAAATTGATAAAAAAAAATCCGGCGACCGTGTCAACTTATTTCACAATTCACCCAAATGAACGTTATAAATATGAAATTAACAATAATAAACTGCAAACAGATGGCGCAATTTGGCTGTCATTGCGTGGCGTTATCACTGCCATATCTGTGTTTAAAAATAATGAACGAGAAAAAAGTGATAATTACCGAACAAGATGGTTTAACTTGAACGTCCAATTCTCGGAAGCAGAATGTCAATATGTGAAATGCACACGCGATCTTACATGCGAGCCAGCAGTCGCAACTCCTCACAGTTTCAATTATCTGCCGACGATCTGTGTAATTGTTACCAGATAACCGCTGTTCATTCATTTGCTTAACCATTCTCTACTATTAATAACTATCGGCTATATCTGTCTAATTGAAACCGCACGATCGAGTGGGCGACTGGCTAGCTATTCATTTGAAAGCAAATCAAATGTTTATTTGCGTTTTTCCAGATAAACGTTCATTTGGATTTGTTGTGTTGTTTTACAGTTGAGTGGAGTATACATTATTTACGCTCAATACATTGTAACATTTGTATGAATTTCACATACACATCATTGGTAAAGTAAATTTGACATTCAACGAATCGTCGAGATGCTTCTCAGCATTTCTGTGATATTAAACAAGTTAAACATGCTTCGGTATTTTCATTAAAGAAGCCGTCTCATTATGGACGTGCCCGGCGTTCAGACGGGGCGGTTGGCAATTAACGCTACGAAACTTTATTCAACCCGCGGCCGCTCCCTCACTGTGAGGAAATTATTCCCACCGCGAATTCCGCTTCATTTGCGAATGACTACGCTCCTCGTGTTTCTACTATCCTAGTATTTTGACAATTGAATACTAATAGCACATAATTTCAACGTTTTATTTATTACTAATAACAATATTTTTATTGGCATACAATTTACAATAATCTTAACTATGAAATTCCATATTAGGTAAGTATATCTGATATAGATTAAATAAATGGACACGACTTAGAAGTATAAAAAAATTGAAATGATAGGATCAACTTATAAGCTAATTGGATAACGTTATCATTTTAATACCTGTTTGTTAAATTTCAAGTGACACCTAGATACCGTAGATACCGTCTAGTCGCTAGGAGTGGCGATAATTACGGAAACAACAAAGCAAGTGGAACAACAGAAAGAAATTTTAAATAATACGTGGCGTTCCGACACGAGTCATACGAAATGAAAGTCTTCGGGAAAATGTACTTGCATTTTACGCTGCAGAAAATGCAACGTGCATTCTGTGCTCTTTTTGTTACCCGACGCTGTTCGCCTCTCTTTGTTATTTTATATTTAAACAGCGGTTTTCATCTGTTCCGTTATTTGTATTTTAAATCAACACTTCATATTATAGTTTTTCGCTTGATATTTACGTGAGCTCATGGAAAATTTTCTACCTGGCCTCACTGACAGTGATGAACATTTTTCATAAAAGGCTAGTTTAACTTTACATTTATCTACCTCTATTATCCGTAATGTTTTGATGAAACCTGACTTTATTGCTGGTTGAAAACTGAAAAGCTATTAAAAAGCTATAGAATTTTTCTTTTATATTACTGGTCTTTTGCCATTTTTTATGCCGCATAATTAAAAGTAATCAAAGCGTTTCGTCAGCCCATTTCGGTCATCGTGTGCAATTTAATTATAAACATAAGTGGAAACGACGTGTTTTATAAATATTTTATCGCAGTTTCAATTGAAGGCGAACGATTAAATTTAAGCAAGGTTTAATTATATCGTACGCTATTTAAACGTTAATTATTCTAGAAGATTCAAAGTCTTTATGTATAACGTACATTTTCAATTGAAAATAAACCTTAACCAGAGAAAAAGGCATAAGCTATGCTAAATCCGAAAGATTCAGTTTCTATCTTCTATTTAGAAAAAGTTTGGCGTGTCCGTCAATTAAAATCGATTAGGTATACAAATAAGACACACATCCCGTGTGCCACTCGCTCCACTCGCACTACAAATAAAGTTTACCAAGCTATCGTTCGGAATAACAGACTAAATCTAAAAGTGAACACAACAGCTATATCGTTTGTAACAATGGAGTGAAACATTGAAATAAACAAGACACAAATTGCTTTTTCGCTTAGCTTGTTGCAGTGCGATACGACGATATTGCACGATGACAAATTAAATATTTTTCACGACAGTTTCGTTCGCAATGTACACGCTTTTGGCACTTAATATAAACTAGTGCGGCAACGCTTTTAGCTATTATACGAATGGTTTACTGCTGTAATATATCACACATTTTGAACAGTTTCTGTTTTACATTATATTTATTACCGTTTATTTTATGAGTAGTGTAGTCCGATTTTACACTTCTTTTTAAAACACCTACAGATGAAATTGATGATTATAAATACATGTGTACATAACAATTTTCTCTGTAAACCTTAATTATAGATTTACGTTAAAAAGTAAAAACACTCAAAATAAAAATCAAAGTTTCATAATCTTCGATGAAATTGTCCCTAATCTTATCTACCTAAATGTTATTTATGTAAGTCGTGAACAATTTAACGAAATGGCTTGGCACACTCTCAAAAATTAATTTGCGATTTAATTTAAAAGACCAACTATCATCGCCTTTATGACTTTAGTGTGTGTATTGTTTAACGATTGTGCAACAAATTATTAATCAACTATGTATGTACATTGTTTAAAGGTGATATTAATTATTATCTGACGTAACATGACAAAATACAATAAGAATTTAGTATTTCGTATTTAAGCAGCCATTTGTATACATGAAATTATCCAACACAGCGATTGGTCACGCAATGTTTTTATTCAAATGAGAACCGGCGGGTTTCGCACGATGGGGTATTTTAGCACCGCGCGAATAGACAATCCAATGACTTGCTGCTTTTTTGTACTTTGTTTTTCCATTTAAGAGCTTTTCCTGTTTGACACTTCATTTATTACCGCTCTTGTACAGTTTGATGTCTATTTAACTTTTTCATACGCTATCCATCAAGTCAAGGATTTTTACCTGCCTCGATTAACATAAACCGGAATTAGTAGACCTCATACATATGAAACGATATCATACTGTTCTCCAAACAATATTACTAAACACCATGTTCTCACTTTGTCAACCGCATCAATTAAGAGTGAGAAATTAGAATAGCAACATTAGCGTGCGATTAATTAATTAACTTATGATTAATTCGCTGACAGTTCTTTAATAGTGACGTCACATTCACATGACAACGGAGGCATTTCTTGGCTGCTATCGAGAGATCGGTCCCCGGGGCGTTACGTGGAAACTATCACGTAAATAGACGAGCAGTTGCGTGGGACGCGCTTAGATCAAAATATATCAGTAAACAATCAATTTTAGCGCTATGAATTATAGTAGCTCGAAATAAACCTCGAACTCGACATGAAAGCGAGTCGAATATAGTTAAAACACTCGTATATCTATCAATACCACAATGTATTTTGTACATCAAACAGTTTTTATTTTTAGCCCATCACAATAATTCCTAAATTCTATTGACGCGTATCTATCCGCAAAATAAATTGAAACCATGAACATTTATCCGAGCCCGCGGCAAAAAATAAATAAAATACTCGTAGATCTGTTCGATGCCTAACTTAATAACTAGGGCTGCTATTGAAGCACCGCGCCATAGATAAAAGAACTCATAAAAACTTTTTATAGGTATATTATTACGTGTTTGGAATGCAATTATTGAAATCAGAATAAAATTTGCATCACAAAAGCAAGTTGGCGATTCTATGAATAATTTATCAGACCATACCATTTTTATATTCAGATATTTCTAGTATTAAATGCTATTTAAGTCCATGTTTGAAAATATCCCTTGATCGGTTTATGGATGATAATTTATAAATGTTAATTAAACATTGTTATTACCTGTTGTAAACATAAATTTTCTTAAATAAAAATAACTAAAAAATTCTACACATAAAAAAGGTATTATTTGAACACAGTTTATTTCATCCTTCACAAAGTACTAAGTTATTAGAGAAGCAGAATTATTGCAGCGATCTAACCCTAGATTCACCACATGTCAACTTGATAGGCGGGTTTTGCGGCGCGCCGTACGAGCCGAGAATCCGAGCTCTATGATACCAGGAGAACATAGCGAACAAAGTGCCCGTAATATGAACAGCACACACAGCACAGGGAACAGACGCAATGTACAATCGATATGGGGGCCCACCCCGACTTACAAGGGGATGAATTTAAATTATTCACAGCGGGTATAACTGCTTGCCACCGTCTTTAACAAACAAATTACGTATGCGCACCTAATAACGATACACTCGGCTTCAGTGCCTCACACAAAGCTTTCAATTATACACTCGAGATTAGCGTAATACCTTTAATACAAAATTACCTCCAATAACAATCTAGTTGGCCGGTACGTACCTAGGTATATCATTTTCTATTGAATAAAATTGATAAGAGCTTTTAACGATCCAAATTACCAAATTCACGGTGGATCATGCACATTAACATATTATTTAAAAAATATTTACACAACAAGTAATCAAAATGTGCATAAGCACTGAAATTACATGTAATCGGTTAGGTTCAATGAATGGAAAAGAAAAAGCCTAAATTGTTCATATTCGTAAATTTATTCTGAATAATCTTATTTCGCAACAAAATTGGCTGTTAAAAGGCGAAGGATCAAGGAACGCATAACGTCGCGTCGATCACAATCCGAACGGCGCTTGTTCAGTCTCAAATCTCAATCATCTACCTTAAACGCCAACACAAAGTAAGAAAAGTAGGGAGAAAATAGCGTCAAAGAGATTGAATATCGATTGTCGAGTCGACAGCAATCTGGCGAGGAGAGAGGCGGGGGGGAGTGCGGGGCGCGGGCGGTGGGGGAACGCTTCCGACCGCTCGTGACAATTTATGTTATTGCTGTGGACCTGGACAACGGCGATACGGGACCCTCACATGTAATTGTTAGTTGGACCACAGGATATTGGGGAATTAAACGAGAGCGGTGATTGATTAAGCGGCGATAACGATTATGGTCATGGATATTGCGGCGCGATGAAAAATTCGAGGGGCGATAATGCTCCGAGTCAGTAATTAAATACGGAGGCAATTTACAAAACAAACCCACGCGGGGAAAACGGAGAGTGAATTAAAAACGGCGTAATCCCGCGCCTCCGGGGGCCGACGAAAACCGATGCGATCCGTCCGTACACAGATTAAGCCAGACGATAAACAAATATATGTATTTTAATCCTACGAAATAACATTCTCGCATTTCCGCCGGCAAAAAATACTCGACACATGGTCGAGAAAAAACCTGGAGTTATTATCTTAAGTCAAACCCAACAGAACCCATTAGTAAACAACACGGGCGCAAAGGAGGGCAAAATAGCGGCTTATAAAAAAGGTAACAAAAAATCGGCTTTTGATCCCGGCTCCCCTTATTGCATTTTGTGAAGGTTTTATTAGTCTGCGGACTAGTCGGTCAACTCGATTTGTTGATTTTGTGTAATCGCTTGTCGCATTCCTTTTTATTTGAATTATTCCAGTGCGCATTGAAGTTTTTGCATTTCATGTGACAAATGACCGAGATGTATATTTCAGAGTGTTGTATTACAGCTTTGTGATTAGGTATTATCTATTATATACATACTTTACAGCTTTTTTCTTAAATACAATTATAAATATGTCACTTATACTTATATCCAACCTATGTAGACCTTAGATATACGTATAATGCGACAAAGTGTGTCAGTTTTTGATATATCAACATGATAATATCATATAAGTAAAATATTTACATTTGAAGTCGTTATCTTCATACAATCTCTGCATTGAAACCTGTCTCATTTATGAAGCAAAGCAAACAAATTAAACTGTTCAGCGGGATGAAGTTGGAACTTTTGAAAGCGCTTACTAGTAATAACATTGGTGTTTATATATTTGGGGAGCATTTACTGCGACAAATCCGATCCGAGCGAACTGTTAAACTTTCCACTCGAACAAAGAGGCGGCCAGGTACACGCCAGCTGCGGATTACTGCTCCGGCACACAGAACCCTCGACCGGTCGCCCGACTGCTCGCCCGACCGGTCGACCGAATGCTTTCAAACCCCAACTCGCAACTCGACACGATCGACAATTTATGGGCGAGAAATGTATATTTCTCGTCACTCGTCACTCCTTTAAGTTTAATTATAATTTCCTGGCGGCAAAGGCAAAACCGATTCAATTGACCGATTGCAAACCGTTAAATAAGTAACTGTAAAGCCGATGAATATCGATGTTGTCGACGCGAAAGGAGTTACACGACTAACAGCCAGCGCAATTAATTTTGAATCAATTTGCAACGAGTGAATTTATTATAGCTTCAATTGTTCATGACATAAACGAGTAACTAACTAACCGCAGAGGTATAATGCGAAGCGGAAATAATAATGGCATTTGTTAGAACAGGCTGTTGGCGCCGCGGGCTTTGCCCGGTCTCACATCCTAATTACGCCAATAATAATTATCCAGTAGTCGAGTTGGCAGCTGTCCGATACTTCCTCGCACCTTCTGTTGCCCTGTTCGTTTGCGACCGTATTAAGACACGCAATGCTCACTTAAATATTAATTACACTTCTTACACTTAAAATAGCGGTATTTTAAACATTAAATGGAAATAAGAGGTGTGTTTAGTTAAACAACATGAATTAACAGCATTCCTTATTGCTTATTTCTAAAATATGTCCCAGTTATTTGATCGTGAAAGTGTAAATAAATTTAATTCATTGAAACCAATACCAGTCTTTTTAAATATCTATATATCAATCAAATTTTCAATTGCTAAATGTTGTTGACGAATCAATGCTCAATGTGAGAATAGGCCATTACATTACCCGAGAAGCGATTTATTTCATTGCATCAATCAATTACTTTGAACACTCGATATTAAAAATTTTTAATTCTCAACGCGGCTGCGAGATCGCCCGCTTTTGGCTGTAGCAATAACGTTTTTATATAAAATGAATGATGATACGCCTGAGGCAGGTAACGCGATACGTCCGTTCTGGGATATAAATAAAGTCGTTGAAGCGAAAAATTCATTCGAATTTATCACTTAGGTTTGCGTTGGCTTGCGCAAATATTCCACCGACACACGCAAGTTAATAATGCAAATAATTAAAATGATTATGGAATCGACTCGGACACAATCGATTAAACAATATTCAATGACTAAGTGTTCAAGCGAAATATTTATGCGAATACAACATGAATCAAAATTAACAATTGAATTACCTCGACACGACTAACAATTATCTAACCGACATACTTTAAATGTATCAATTTAATGTGCTCGAGCATGGTTACTAGTTAGTATAGTTCAGTGAGAACATTGATCAGCGAGCTACTAATCAACATGTAAATTTATTCAGAACGATCAGTATAATCGAACGCGACGGCGATATTAACCTCATTTGAGACGACGGAGACATGTTAAATATCATGTTACCCTGGTCAACTCGGATAGAAATCTTATTAATTTGTCACTTAAAAGGCCACACGATAAATAAAATAACATAGACGTTAGTTGTGTTAAATAATTTATAACTTTGGAATTGCTGTACAAACTACAAACGCAGTGAACGGTCGAGTGCTCTTGAACAGAAAAGTAGTAGCTATTTACAAAACGGTCGACAGTCGCACTAAAACTGTTTGCCGTGACGAAATCAATTACCAACGGAACAGGGTTAAATTGACAATGTGAATCCATTATGTGATTCTAACTTAACCCTTTCATTCTTAAAAATTTATAGCGGTATGTCCTAATGACTTGTATTTATAGATGCATTATTTTAATGATCTTCAATATTGAACTGAACCATTACTGTCATTATAACATTTCAGTCGATTGCAATAAAATGTCGGAACACTGATCAAAGAGAAATGAAAACATTTTTCCTTTTGAGATACTTCAATATTTTACCAGAATACAGATAAAATAAACATTCTCATAAATAAGTAAAACTTATTGACAAGGGTGCCACCCTATGCATGACACGATAATAATAATTGTATTTGTGTAACCGTTACTATTTTAAGTGTAGGGGATAATTACGATTTCTAATAGTTCGAATACAAACGACAAAAAAGGGAAAGACAATGGCGTGCTCAAGTGAAGTGCAAACAATAAAGAGCTCTTGCAGTCGCCGATTTTTAAAGCGAAATTGATATCTCCTTTAATTACCGCGCTTTGAGAAAACTTTGCCAGTTAGGGAGCGAACATTAAATTGATTCCGCTGATACTTTGGAAATTTTTAGGGTTCTCGACAGTGATTAATGAATGGAATTTTGGAGACGTGCTCGCTGACGCACCCCTCGCGCCAAGAAAAGCAAAGGGTCGCGTCGCCTCCCTTCTATCTTTACACTCAAAATACTCGAATACACTTTCTGTCCTTATATCTAAAGCGATCCAATTTACTACGCTCATAAAACATCGTGGCCATCTGCACACATAATAAAATAGAGCGAATCTTATTCTTATCTAAGCTACTTTTTACGATATGTAAATAAATATGTAATTGTGAATTGAATACAACCCCTTCTTTTTTATAGATAGCATATAGATTACCATGCAAATTGAATACGATAGTGGCATCTATTTAAGAATTAATTATAAACAAAGTTATATAAAGCATTCCATATTCAGTATTCTTCATAATACGTATACGGAAAAAATAAAACCATTGAAAAATAAACATAATTAAATTTAATACATATAATAAAATTTAAGGACATAACGTAATAACTTTACCCATTTTAAATTTACACACGGTTTTTCTACATAAAATAAACTACAATAAATTAGGTCAAATTGAATAGCAGATTTAACGAGCAACCGACGCATAAAGATATTTTAATTTATAACATACTTTTAAAAGAAATATTTCAGCGACAGCGCATTTTAGTGGAATCCAAACGAGTTGAATTCAAACAGAAATTAATATTGAAGTAGACATCGCAGTTTTAATTATATAACGTGCTCTTTCGGACTTTCCTAAAATAGAACTCGTGAGAACCTAAAGAAATTAAATTAAACAATTTTAATCAAAATTACATTTTTGTTTTTATTTTTACTATTATTACTTAAGAAAATATTAAATTATTAAATTGGACTTTGTGAGACCCTAGATTTACGTATGAATTTTTCTAATTTAGAAATTTTAAAAAGCGTATTATGAATTATACGATGTATTCTAATTAATAACATTGCGAACGCGGTCATGGGCATAATTACACTCTATTTATAAAAATTAAAGCTATTTTTATAACACTGAGATCGAAAGGTGCAAAAGTTACAACACAATGGATGTGTAACTTTTTGTGGGCATGAATTACTGTAGTACTTTTTGTACCGTTAAGGCATTACTATGCAATAAGGAACCGCTTAAAACATCGCAATTTAAAAGAGCACATTATGCGTGTAACTCTCAAGTTGTCACTGTAATGTGACGGTTGGACGACGGGTCTTTTGATAAGCGACGCGTTGCGAAATCGCGCTTGTTGCAATCACGTCATGTTTTGATTAATGGCCGGGCGCATCATTGTGGTGAAATGCGCTTTATTGCAGGCCTTATTAACACTGATGAGTGTGACCTATTAATTCCATAATATCCGCTAGTTGCATCTTGCAGAGTATTAGAAATTAACGCGCTTGTGAGAACATTTTGCATTACAGTTGGCAATAAATTGTGTGTGGTTTTTGTCTTCATTTTTCAGAAATGTTTTTCCTTTGCAACGAAATTAACACTTTTTTAGTAATCCATACTAATATTATAAATGCGAAAGTAACTCTGTCTGTCTGTCTGTTACTCAATCACGCCTAAACTACTGAACCAATTTTCATGAAATTTGGTATAGAGATATTTTGTTACCCGAGAAAGGACATAGGCTACTTTTTATCCCGGGAAAATGACGCAATCCCGGAAATCCCACGGGAATGGGAACTATGCGGGTTTTTCTTTGACTGCGCGGGCGAAGCCACGGGCGGAAACCTAGTGTAATTATAATTTAATTTTGTAATATTTTATATGCAGACTCAGTGGTGTACTTATAGTATTAAATGATGGTTCCATCTGTTTTTTTTTTTATAACTAATACTAACATTAGCTAACATTCCAGCTATATTTGTTCAAAAGCATGTAAACAAAACTATACTTGACAATAATTTGCTATCTAAAACATTCTATAGGAAAAATAAAATACTTCGGCTATACGCTTAAAGTTTCAGTGCATTCCAATGTCAGCTCCGAGAAATAATGTAAATTGCCCTCGATTGTTATCCAGACTGCGTCGTCAGGGTAAAAGATCTAATGAAACGTTAAGTCGCCGTAATCTAATCTTATCCACATCTGCGTTCGGTGTCTCAGAGGCAACAATATCATTAATTTGTCGAGTGCAGCGAGCGGTCGGGTGGCGGCACTGGCGGGGTGATTTAATGAACCGATGCGGTGGGCGACAGCGCGGATTACACCCCGCCCGTTTGCACTCAATCAACCCGGCAAACAGCCCTAAGCCTCGACAATTAAATACACTCCGAAACAATTGGATACATGCCCGATAAGAGCAATCGGACAATTAGCTTATATCTATTGATTGATAAACCGATCGATGTGACGCGCACACGCTCCGCGGAACTAGATCAAGGCTCGCAGATAAATCGTCGATACACTGCATTTAGTATTCACATGACATGGATATCGTAAACGGTACGGAATGATATATTACCGTGCGTATTGAATAGAAATAAGAAACAAGTCGA
>CAJQZN010041925.1:0-26347 GCA_907164685.1 Colias eurytheme | reverse complement strand
ACTTCAATTTAGCAACCGTTCACGCGTAAGATGTTTTCATACAGTTATTTCAACTGGCAGCCTCCCAATATTGTAAGCCAAACCAATAAATTGCATCCACATCTAATGTTTAAGCAACATCGCTAAAATAATAACAACATTACATAAACTTAACCCCTTATTCGACATCACATTCGACTCACATAAATTTCTTTCGACAAACTAATGTCAATGTAAGAACGCCATTAAACAAATTCCGAGCGTTCACTACGAATAAATGACGGTGTGTGGATATAAATGGATACACTGTCGCTACGTGTGTGCGTGTCAAAACACAGAGTAGCCAGCGGTAGAGATTTTTCGCGAATTATAATTGCTACTTCCTTCTAGGAATTTTTTAATGGATGAATCAATTTTATATTAACAAGTGCACATTTTATTATTGTTCATAAAATTTAAAGTTATTCCATGCGAATACTATCCGCTCAAAAGCGACTCTATCTTTCTTGATCTCTCTATGTTTTGATGAATAGAAAACGTAAGGGAAAAGACTGTATTAAATATAACTTCCTAATGCGTACTACCATTTATAATAATTCATTATGTTAGCAAGACGTTATATAAGTAAGCGCTAGAGAAATATTAAAATTCCTTGAGCATTTTATCCAAGAATCTCAAACAACGGCTACCTTTTACAATCGCTAAGAAATTATGCCGTCATTAGTATGAAGTTATATAAAGAGAGCTGTAGCAAGACTTGCAGCATAACCTTAATGCAGTGACCTATATCTTCATCAATTGTTTGCTTGTTTATAACCGCTGCTCTATTTATACCGTGTTTTATAAGTATTTTCCCGACTAGTCGTCATATAACATCACGAGTAACAATAACAGCGCTTCGTGACTACACTCTTCCGTTGTTTTCTTTCAGAGTTAAAAAAAAACTAAACCACAATGTTTATTTATTTATATTTATAAAATTTATGTTTATAATAAAACGTTGAAAATTATAAGGTTTGAAAGCAAACCAACCTACACATTCCTATCATTTTCAACCAATATGTAACATACATGTGAATATAATAATAGTTACAGCATTCAGTCTACTGCTCGATTGATCTATCCACTACACATACGTCACAGCAAAAGGGCGCATATGCATATGTGGGGGCGTATGTAAATACGTAAACGTTAAACTGAGGATGTGTGATGTTGCTCCAGAGCGAGAGGTCCTCATTATCGACCTCAGGTCACCGCGCATGCTCGAAACATGGCCCTAACTAGGGAGTTGGGACGATTAGAATTTGGGGCCCCGTAATGTGTTTGAATAGAGGCCCTCGTCGATCTTTGAACAGAGATTTTGCAAGTGTACCTACTGTTTTAATAGTATACGATGTAGAAATAAGGATCTTTTATTTGATTTATTTGATCTTTTATTCTACATGATTAAACGGAAAAAAAATATTTTTTTATCTCTGGTATCTGATATCATTGTCTTTACATTAGCTAAGCATAATTTGCAAATCCAATTGTATAATTTAAAACATAAGCGCAATAGATCTTCTTGTGTCTATAACTAAGCATTAAAAGAAAACAATAAGAGGCAGTTGAAAATTATGAAAAGTTCATTATTACATCCTCATTTTATCCTTTTTTTTATTGATTTTATGATTGTGAACATTATCTTCGAGACCTCGTTATAAGCTTCAAATAACGGGGCCCTGTTTCAGAGGCCCCGCTATCAGCAGTTCCCAGCTAACGAATGCCTTATTGCGACAGCGGTTCATCGGAGTAATTGAGTTACGACTTTTTACGTAGCAATTTCGTTTTTCTCTTAGGTTTTCTCCGGTCGCACGCTAATTGGGACATATTTGAACTCGAATAAAAATATTGGATTATACGAGGTACGGGACTCTCTTTGATAATTTAACATAATTACGTTTAGCAAATTGACGTTTGTTTCAAACTTTCTCAGATTTTGTTGGAATTAAATAAAACGATTTTAAGGCTATGTACTTACTCGACCTTTGTTAATGTTCATTGAGTATGAAAATTAGGTAAAAATGATGATAGAATAACATTTCTGATATATAAAGCCTGTGTTGTTTTCCTTAATTCTATAAGTATAACATTGGTCATATCTTAATGGTCTTCTTATGGTTGCAGTTACACAAGGCACTATTTAAAACCAGATTTTCTTCAACCAACAATTCTATTTACCACGTATGTTGTCCCATAGTACAATTGAATAGAATGTATGTACGTCCATGCAAGGATCAAATATTCGTTAAATAGCCTCTCGACGTCTGGCTTCATATTCACAGCGCGTACTTGTTAATAGTTCGCCCGCCTTATCTCCAACACTCAGACTGGTACTGGGATTGAATAGTGTTGATACTTGAATCTTAATTGTGCACTTTTGTAATCATTGATATTATAAAGATTTTTAGTGTGATAATTATTATTCAGAGGCTGTAAGACGGTATTAAAATCAGGCAAACCGTAATAAATATTATCGAGTAGCATGCAATATCACAAAAATATTTTTGGTATCATCATGCCAAGTGTTGTACATGAATTGGAATTTGAACAAAATTTCTGAGTATATAGAAATTAAATATTTTGTTGTACTTAGGTGTTACTCTTCAAAGGTGCTGCGTACCTACTTTCAGATGTGCTAAGGCTATGTGAATATTATAAAATTATGCACCATGATAGTTTTTATGGATTGTTCTTTATTGTTTTTGTCGGTTTTTACTATGAAATACAATAGAACTTTTAATCTTAAATTTAATTACAAGGTGTTTTCCTGATTGGGTACTGTATTCCCCAATTTATGTACAAAATTCCAAATATAAGTATATAAAGAACAATAAGATCAAAAGTATCAAAACGTGTTCCTACCACTAAATTACTCACCTTATATACCAAGACGGTTTCAGGGTAGCGAAGGAAGGGGTAACTCGTTTGTTAACCACTGTCCACTGAAGGATCCTACTGTTATAATGAAGAAAATTTTATATTTTTCTAACTTTTCTGGACAATACTTAATTGGTTTCCGGTCAGGGTGCTCTGAAGTATGTGTGCAGCATGAATGAAGAACTGTCTCTGTTTAAATTTTAACCAATTTAAAATCCGATCCGATAAATAGCGATTAACTGCAACACGTACCTAAATATAAACAACAATGATGATTGAGATAAACTATTGTAATTGAAAGTTTTAGTCTTATTTTGTGAAGCCATCTGACAATTCATTTAAAAGGGTTTTAAATAATAGTATTCATATATCTGCAATCAAATTAAATTGTACCGAACAAACTTGTTTATCAAAATATAAAGCTCTACCTCATTACACTATCCACATAAATTCAATAAATCGTATAATCTGTACCAATTACAGCCATTTATAGGTAGCGTGTACACCCTCGTAACTTAAGTCTCTCCTACCATTTATTTGAACAATATCCACGACAATAATGTATGGAGATTAGGTAGCGGACAGACGCGCCCGCCGCTTGATCCGACATGATACATCAACGTCGCAGTGGACAGTGACCACCCCCCTTAATACTGCTGCCCGAGTGTAGGAGTATGGAATGGATTTGTTTTAATAAGTGATTTAATACGGCATATTTAGTTAGGAGTGTTTACTGAATCAAAGTATAAATGTTGTATTTAAATACCTATAAAATGGGGTTTCCATTGTTTTTGTTAAAATATTATGTATTTATAGGAACAACAATTGTTGCGTGGCACTATCTAGGTAGGTACCTACCTACTACAAAATAAACCTTAAACAGAATAAAATGGAAGCTGTTTTACTGAAGGTAATTTTTGCACAGGATATGAAGTTCTGAATGCAGTCGATTACAATAATTAAGCTTCGAAACATATCACACATAGTTAACACATCATTTTCTATTTACATAAACGGTTCTTTTCAATGCATCATATAAAATTGAACTTACCTTATATAACTATAACTATAATTGAACTTACCTACATTTTCAATAATTGATATTTAATTGGTACATAGTTTTAGTACTAGAACCTGCATCAAAAATATCATAAATATTACCTCGTGTGTTCATAAGTTTTGAGACAAACTTTGTAGTTAAAAAATAAGATAAAATATCACTGGCTGATATTTATTTCTTTTTCCATGATTGAATTTGGAATGTTTACTTTTAATTCCTTTGATTTTCAAATTCATTTCTTTCAATTTTCTCGTGATGGAGGGAACTAAAGAATTACGTGCGACCGTAATTTCGCTGTAAGGCGGGGAGAAAACCAATGGAGATTTTCCGTGAGGTGAAAATTTTTGGTGTGAGCCGTAACTTCGTGTATTACACTATCAAACGATACAGGGAGACTAATTCTTTGTAAGATTGCCAAAGATGTGGCCAGCCACGCTCTGTGAGGACGCCTGCGAACATCAAAATCATCAGAGAGCGACTTGCCGAAATCCATATCGCACTCAGAAAAAACTCGCACTGCAGACTGATATTTCGCGCGTATCATGCAACAGAATACTGAAATATAATCTTAAGGTTAAGGCGTACAGCCATAGGAAAATTCACTTTTCAAACGACCGCCTTCGTAAATTGCGACGCGAACGTTGTCCAATACTGCTTAGGAGACACGATGCAAGGAAGATACTCCTTACTGATGAGAAAATCTTTACTGTCAAAGAAAAGTTCAACCGACAAAACAATAAAGTGTATGCCAAAAGTAGCAAGGACGTCCCACCTTCAGCACGGAATGTCTTGCGTACTCATCATCCGGCTAGTGTGATGGTATGGTGGGGAGTTTCGTATGAAGGTGTCACTGCGCTGCATTTCTGCCAACAAGGTGTCAAGGTGAAAGCCAAGAATTATCAAAGTGATATTTTAGAGGCTGTTGTGAAACCCCTGTCTCATACTTTATTTTACAACAAGGATTGGGTTTTCCAGCAAGACTCAGCGCCATCTCATAAGGCAAAAACCACCCAAGCTTGGTTGAAGGAGAATGTGCCGGCCTTCATTGCGGCTAACGAATGGCCCTCCTCCAGCCCCGACCTCAACCCGCTGGATTATTCTATATGGACTGAATTAGAGCTCAGGGCCTGCCGAAAGTCCCACCGAAACTTGGAGTCACTGAAGCGAGCTCTTGTCCGAGAAGCAAAGCGAATTCCATTGGAAAAGATTCGTGCCGCTATAGATGACTGGCCAAATCGTCTGAGGGCCTGTATAAAAAATAAGGGTGGACATTTTGAGTAATAATGAAAGTTTATTATTTGTTATTACTCACTTAATATGCTGTATAAGTTTTAGAATTATAAGTTAAATATTACAAAAGATATGCAACTTTTATTTCGTCTCAAAACTTATGAACACACGAGGTAATAAAAAGTCTTCTCCATGTTTTGCTACTTCCAGTCAAAGATGAATAGCTCGGCAATAGTGGACACGGCTTTGCATACCTAAGCGCGCTTGTTAACGGACGAATTAACGCTGGCCTGTGATAGGTGGCGACCATTTATCCTGATTATTCTGTCTCCTTAATGACGTCATAATATGTCTATGGTTAATCTGTCGGAAAAAAATCTCCATGGTAATCTTATTTCGCCAAGTGAGAGAAAATAGGGTGGGTGTTAGAGCATATTATGTAGTTAACTAATTTGTAAAAATCTTATGTGAAATATGGATATCATTTAAATTTAGTAGTTATTTGGAGTCCTACCTATAGGAAAAAGGACGTGAGTAATAACCAGACACTTCAACCTTGTAAGTATAATAATTATTCTGATAACGAATTGTAGGTAATAATTGTACTTATGTTTGGTAGGCGATTCCTTTTTATCACAGTCGACAGTCTTTACCTTATCCCTTACCCCTTAAAAGCGAGCAACGCATTTTAGAGGTAAGGCCTAGGCTACCTCTGCAAAATATGTTCATGAGCAGTTGTGAGCGCTTACTAGGCGAACCATCAGCTCAGTTGCTATAATCTTTAACATAAAAAATCACAATGAATAGATATGAAGACTCTGTCTTTATTAAGGAAGCTATTACCTATCCCAAAATAGCACGACCGGGCGTGGTGGAAAACCCTGAGGGAGGCCTTTGTCCAGCAGTGGACGTCCCACGGCTGACACGACGACGACGACGACGAAATAGCACGAAAAAGTATGACAACATTCATTAACATATTCATTAACTTATTTTTGACTCACTAATTTGCAAAATTATGCTAATAAGCACTCTAAAGCTCTTTCGATTGCGTAACTTAAGCTTCTGTTTTATGCTACCACAATTAATTTATGAATTTTTATTTTCTCTAACAAAATAACAATTTTAATATCGGCTTCATGAGGTTATTTTCGTTTTAAACACATTACACTATAAAAATCTATGAACGTTACAAAAGAACGTAAAAAAACTAAAACCACTATCTACAATAAGATAAATTCATGAGATAGGTATCTAATGGTAGGTATTGTCACCGATCCTTGGTCAGTATACAAAGTTTAAATTAAATCTATATCTGTTAATGTGGACCGAATTCGAGTCTATAGCAGTCGGTTACATATAAACATACTTATGAATGAATGAATGAATGAATGAATGAATGAATGAATGAATGAATGAATGAATGAATGAATGAATGAATGAATGAATGAATTATAAAAATACTTAACTGTTGAAGCTAATAAAAGCGTGTTAAAATACTTCTTTTTCTCTTCTAGAAACCTCTAGATCAATGTTTCTCACACAATGTTTTCGTTCGATCAGTCGCTCGTGCCTCAGAAATGATGTCGAGTATTAGAAACGCAGCCATCTCGATCTATTTCCAATATGTTTGTTAATATTTATACTATAGAATCTGTTGTTTGTGAGATTGGTCATCTGTTCCGATGATTTGATTTATGTGGGTTAGATACACTGAAATGTGAAGCAATAATTATTGAGAATCGGGATATTTCGATTCTTAGGCATTGTATGTGTAGAAAGTGCGAAGGTTTCCATTAATTCTATATTTATCAATAGAGAAGGTATTACATATATACCTATGGCATTCAAATTGCAAACCTTTGCAAACAAAAAGCTTTATTAAAACAATAAAATGCACTTAATATTAACTTCTTCCTTAGCAAACTCAGGAATCTCATCAATAAATTAACTCTTTATGAACACACTGTTCCTCCATTTCATTTTAAAATTTCAGCAAAGCATCTTTTCTATTATTTAAGTTATGCGTAACTATTATTATAACAAACGCGTAGGAAACTGTACAAATGATAATGGGCATACAAGGGAAGGTCCGTGTATAGTAATAATGCGTAAAAACTCATCCCCCGGCCACCCTAACCCACCCTCAGTGAAATATGATGTTTTCCCATTTGAAGAGGACCCGATTAGAAATTTCGTCCCACGATACAACCAGCCGTTCGTAAATTGCTAAACGTTATGAATTTATTTTTAAGATACGTGACATATTATATTTTAACGATCAACCTACAGTTTTTCTTATGTACCTATTTTCTGTAAGTTCTGCTTCGAGTGTGTCAAATATATTTTTGTAGTGAAATGGTAAATAATTTCGTCATAAATGTGTTATTTTCTGGTGTCTCCTTTTAGCTACTGTTTGTGATGAAACAAATTATTTTTGACTTTAGATACCAATATGCTATACAAATAGTCCTAGGTGTAGCAAATAAATCTCTCTACCTCTGAAATTACATCGTAAAACGACATTATTGGCAGCTGTTGCAGGAATCAAGTTAAATTTTGTGAACTACTAACGACACGGCCTCGCTTCGCTTCGCGTAAAATAAATAAAACTCGTAAAGTACCTAATAACTCATACATTTCAATTTTTTCTCGGTTAAGGTATGGTTTCGGCTAATAAGAAACGTAAGTTTTAACCACAGATTACTAAATAGTTACTTTAGCTGTCAGTTGAAGGGCTGAAGCACTGGCGGGAAATTTGAATGCGGATTAAAAAATCTAATATTTTTTAATCGAAACTTTCATTTAAGTAGGTAAGTATATGTATAGGCTATAGAGATTCGTTAGAGATTCGAGAAGTATCGTTACCCTTAAAAATATATTTTTTACGGATAAAAGCCTATCTATGATCAATATATAATTTTCGTTAGTCAATATATTTTTAATTTTAAAAACCAGTTCTATACCTAATAAATAATTATTCAAAGCGTATATTTCACAGATACTTTTTACACTTTATAAGTTTCATAACGAACCATTTACATTATTCAAATCGTCTCAATAACAATTGACATCTTTTATCTTTTCAAAGATATCCGTACATAAATCACATATCGTAGCGTAGGATCAAAGCCTATATATCATGTTAATGCTGATATGATATGTTAAATAAATAGATGCCTACAGGATATTGCCTGGACGGGAATGGAAAATACCTAGTATGGATCGATCTGTAGAATACGCAATATAAATTATGTACATATTTATGCTTGATAATTACGAGATTATCTATTTAAAACGTAACTTATGAGAATCTGTTAAAAATATTTTGGAATAAAAAAAAATTAAGACCATCAATTCGATGTTCGTTTATGGAAAAAAATACAGATAGATAATACTTACTTGTAGGACCTTAAATGTATCGCTCTATTTAATTCAAACAGGGCTTATACAATAAATAAATAAACTACATTAAAATCACGAAGCTCTACATACTCGTAGATACTAATTAGGTATTGTGTAATCCCCAAAGGCATTGGGTAACCTGATTAAAACTTGTTACCTATTCAAAAATATATTTCACAAAGTGAAAATTAGAGGTGGAACATTCTCATAAACATATGACAAAATAATTCTGAAGTTCCTACAACATAATTTAGAATAATTTCAATACATGTCTACACAACGCTTTTATGAAATTTCTTTCATGTTTTTCAAATATATTAGCGAGCGCTATCTACTCCGCAATTCAATTCCGACCTAATAATATTATTGAAAATAGGTTCAGTCTTTGTTGACAAAACTCGCTATCAATACCTCGAAGGCAATAGGGTGTGTCGTTTCACACTACTAAGAAATTACACGTTCTTCAATGAAGTCTAAGAGCTTAGTATAAAATATGAACGTGTTTTATATTGTATTAAATGCTCTAGAAGAGCGAATGTGGTCACTAATTTGTAATTGATGCACCTAGGTACGTTATTATAGAGTTGTTTATATATGAGTTCTAAAAATGTTGAACCAACTGATGTCAAATGCAATAAAATTAGTACCTTTAGTAGAAAAAGATGTCCACAGTAATTTGCTAACAGACAATTTAAAACACTAGTCATTGCAGTAGGTACGCAACGTAAACACGAGGGAAATGCAGTAACACCGAAAAAATAAGACACAGTTACCAAATAAATAAATTATTCTTACTTTCTATAATTACAATATGTAGATAGGTATAGAGTATTTTTGGTGATAGCAGAAGTAATGAAGCCTCTAGATGAGATTACTTGATGATACAGTAGGTATCCGTGCAATATTTATTACTTAATTCGAAAAACGCGATAAATGAAGAAGCATCTCTGAGCACTATAGTATGTATGACGTCACACGCTTCGAATAAATGCGATGGAAATTGGAGGATTTGTTTACCCATATTCCTCTCACACTTTTGACACTAAAAGGTAGTGGGGCGGCAACGCTTTGTTAGCGTGTAACTATTGTTTTCATTGGCCTCGTTTGTATATGATTATGTATGCGATATACAATATCCTTATATTAGAGCTTCTGAAATATTCATGTCAGTGTTTGAATGTATAATATAATGTGTAGATGAAATAGTGATTATAATAACAATGCTACAATATATTGTTGTGAGAATATCTACCTACTTATTTGTTTACTTCCAATTGCAAACTGGAAGTCTTTTTTACTGGGTTTTTACAAATAACTAGCGAATATTTTTTGCCCTTAATTTATTTCTCCGCTATGTTTCTCTAATAGCACAATATTATTCATAACACAAATCGAAAGGGTCAAACAATATCGGTCTCTATGAAACTATACTCAGTTTATTCTATGACTAAATTTTTTACTGTTCCTGTGGTAGGGAGACAAATAGACCAATGATGCTGATGATGATGATATAGACTAAAAAAAATCATCATATCAAATAACAGTTTAAAACAGATACTGTAATAAGTAAAGGACCTAACATACTGGAATGATATCGCTACCTTTCAAAATAATCCTTCTGATTCAAATTCACGACAAAGATGGCCAAGTCTTATTTAAATAAAACACATTAATCCCGACACCAATACATCGATACCGAACCCAAACTTAATAGTTCCCGGAGCAACTTAACGGACCCAATTCAATTTATTCAGCGTTTCAGAACAAAATATTAGGGAGGCCTATTTATCAGCTTTGAAGGCGACGCAAAACCAACACATTCATCGTGAAACGTACCTCACATACAAACTAGAATACGATTACGTAATATATTCTGGTGTCGTGAGTGGTACGCCATTTTTCCATCCCTGACTCTTGAGTGTAGGAGACGTAATAGGTATGCCTAATTTTCGGGAAACTTCTATGATTTCGATTAGTTGTGGTTGAATAAATTTGATAACTGTGAAAGAATATGAAATCAATCACCTGTAAATAACTAATTGAGTTTCCAAATCCCCATAACAAAATAGTAGGGGAGGCCGGGGTTCAAAGTGCCGGGGGTAGGTTGTTCCGATTGAAATAGCTCCGCCAAGAAAGGAGATAGCAATAAGTGTGATGTGCATCGCGAAATGTCATATCATCGCGCCATTGCGTCAGTCATTTTAGTGACGGTCTGCCCGCGTGTTAGCGTGGTACTCGATTGGTGACACTCAAACATTACGTAAGTAAATTTTTTCGTCATAATACTTTTTGGTCTATTTCAATCAATTTTCTAGCTATTTGTGTGTTACTTGCTATTATCTGTCGAGCAAACTATAGTGATTAACTTTTTAATATCGTTTTTGGCTTTTTCAAACGTATTCTATCATAATTGGATGTTACTTTAGAAAATGAAATTTGGGGTTCCAAGTTCCTCTGGTGGGGGGCTAGTTGTTCCGCGGAACAACCTGCCCCGTAACGAACAAGTTAATAATAAAATTAGAACTTTGTTTTAGGATGAGAAAATATAAATGAAAAACCGAACGGGGCAAGGTTTCATTTGAGCTTTTGAGTCTGAAGCAATTAAACCTTTACCAAAAGCACCGCCAAGATCGTGTGTAACAACTAAGCGGCGAATAAGAAAATCAGCAATACTGACAGATACGCCTGAAAAGAATGCTTTGGCTGAAGAAAAAGCAAGAAAAGTAAAGAACAATAGTAACGAAGGAAGTTGAAAAAAGAGTCAGAAAGAATAAAGTAACTGGTAAAAACAAGCGAAATTATAAAGAGGCAAGTAAATCTGTAAATGTTAAAGAAAATGTGAAAAGGAAACTTCTGCAAGAGGATCATCATGGAAGTGATAGTGAAGAAGAGACAAGAGACCATGGAATGGTATTGTCTAATAAATTGCTATTTATATTCCAACTCACGACCAGGTGAACAATGAATTGAATGCGTCATGTGTAAGAATTAGGCTCATTCAAAATGCCTGAAATCTGAAGATGTTCATTCTTATGTTTGTCAAAATTGTAATTCTGACGACGACTCTGAATATTTTTTTAAGTTACTGAAATGGATCTGTTTTTCCAGAGTTGGTTATAAGTTTAGATTATTGATCTCAATAAAGTCATTGCTATAAGACTGAATTTAAAAACTATAACTCGAAATGTTAAAATTTGTTATTTTTGTGTTTTCATTAAAATTAATAATTTTGTTTTTTTTTTTGACAAGCAAACGTTTGTCAAAGTTGATTGAGTAATATTAAAAATGTTTATTATTCTAAAATCTATTATTTAGGTTGAACTACACTTGTTATTATTGTATGTTTGCAGTTATGTTCATCACATTTTTTAATTTTGTTGAAAAGTTTGTAAAAAACATTAAGATTTTGTACTTTTCTAAATAAAACTCTAATAAATATTCAATTATACACCTAATTTATTTTATATAATACCTTTCCAACTAATACTACATTATTAGGGACTGAAGTTGATAAGCGGAACAACTTACCTCAGCTGAGGAACAACCAGCCCCTTTGTGGGGCGAGTTGTTCCTTGTCGACTTTTTGCAGAAAAAATATCCTGAGCAATAATATATGCTTATTTCAAAGAACTTAAGTTTACAATTTGAAACAAGGATAAATTATGCACCATTATAAATAGGAATCGTTGATTTTAAACCTTTCTATTACATCTATATTGCCTCCGACTCCAAAATCGGAACGTCGAACCCCGGTCTCCCCTACTTGGGTTCCATTCCACTACGTATTTGGCTGTTCTATCTAACCTTTATGCGGTTTTATCTGAACTTCCTAATCTTCAGATTTTCTTATAAACAAAATAAAGAGAAAAAATTACATGGTCTATTACAATAACCAGAAAGAATTCGGTATGCGTACGCTAAAAACGTCGCCTGGAGTGAGCAATTCATTTCCTACATCAACTACCATCGCTATCACATGCCCGAGGCATGCTCTAACTATACCCCAGATTATTTTAACCTCCCCATAACGTTTGATTATACCATTCCCTTTAACGTTGCTATTCTCAACTGTATTTGAATTCAGAGATAATTGATCAAATATTGTATGTGAATTGTCGTTGGAATTATTCATAAGAGAAGTCAAAACATAATATTATTAGGCAGTTGTATAAAGTTCACTTTCAATTACTGTAGGTACCAGTAAATAGATTATGTAAATATTAGATTTTATTCTAGGTATAGTAAGACAAACATTGTATGGATTAAACGTACAATAAACTTAAAAGCACAGTATTAACGTTTTTTTTATCTTCTGTTATATTTTATAAAAAATATTCCTTTAACATTTGGAAAAACATTTAAAAACGATCTTATTAGTAACATTTCGTCCCCTTTTCGGTCAAAGCGTGCAATCATGCGAACTTATGAAAAACGCGTCTTGTCCCCTAAACCCAGTGTCACCAACCGTTGGTTCAATTTATCTTAAAATATTTTATGAAATTGAGACAAACTCTACAATCATAATAAGTAGGTACCTATCTATCAATGTGTCTAGATTTATGGCCGGTTATCTACTCTACAAACTATCAAAAATATCTTAAATTATTTATTTCAGTGCTGGCTTAAAAAGATTATATTTTATTTATTTCTAAATAATTTCAGTTTAGAGTGAAAATTTAAACCTATATTAAATTAATTTGATTGAAAATTAACTTTCATAACTCAAACAAGTTGATACTTTAATAAAACATCACTTTATTTAAACAATATCAGTAAATTTTACAAAAATGTTTTTTACACCTGGCAACCTCAGAGGAGGAATCCCTTTCTTTTATACTTAATTTTCTCTCACCTCCGGCGACAAGCGGCCTAAGAGGCCCTCCGCTTTCATTTTAGTATTCAGTGAATGAGATTTCATATACCTAATGTAACTTTTCTCTCAAAGACAAACATTCGATTAAGATTAAAATATAAGAATTTAAGTAATAGCTGTACCGCAATTAAACCTTTGATGTGGAAAAACTCTTTTTAAGTCGGTAATAAAGGTATTTATTAAAATTCAGACAAATCTCATAGACAATTTTCATAGTAAACTTTGTGTGAGATCTAGGAAAAATAATAATATGAAACGTACTTGGTTTATAAGATTTTAATTAAGTATAGGTACCTACTTATTACTAATTTTTCAATAGGACCTATATACTCAAATTAATGCATGTAACCGTTAATAAAAGATACGCAAACAAGAGCACAAAAAATATTAAAATGGTTAAAAAAAGATAATATCAATATCAAAAGAAATCCATTGATTGAACATTTTGGCGGAATCCATTTGCAATCCGGTCCCTCAACTATTCCAAATAAAAGGAATTCCTCGTACAAAAGGAAAACCTGGGGAAAGAAATAAAAAATATAATAATTCAAAATGGCGTCTGGCCACTTAATAACTGGCTGACACCATTGGGAAATATAATTTAATTTTTCTGTGTTGCTCTCTCGCTTGCTCGCACGGGGGTTGGATTTTTTGTCCCGCTCTCACATTTTCTTGGTTGAATTTACCTACTCTCGCCTTCTTCGCGGGAATTTTTGCTCGGTTGGACAGCAAATTATATGGCGAATACTTTAATTAATTAGGTACCTACCATTGTCTTTTTGCAAGTAGTTCCTATTGCAATATTTTTTTGTGAATTGTGTACCTAACTTATGAAAATTGAAACAAAATTTCGTGCTGATTACCAAATATTCTCACATAGACACTCTTATATGACAAAAATTAAATTAATTTATTAGGATGCTGCTCTATTACCAATTATTAATATTAGGTAAGTATATTATTTCGAATAGAGGGTTTAAAATTTTTCCACAATGTTCTTAGATAGGTAGGTAGGTACCTAATTATTCCATGTCATTAGAGAAAACTCACATAATATTATGTCATCATTATAATCAAAAGATGAAATGCAAATCAGTTAGTTATGTATGCAAACCATTTTTTCAGTGCCGTTATCTTAAATTACTTATCTCAAATTAGATATTTTTGCTCACTCTTTTAACAGCATAATAATGTTTTAAAAGCATCGTTATGTACACTAATAAATAATAATGTACATCAAAACGTGACAAATAGAATATTTTTAGTTTTCACTATAAGCATCCATCGTGTAGGTACATATGCGAAATAAACGGAAAAAGTATATTTACGAACGTTTGGGGAATGGGGGCCAGGTGTGAGCATAATATTCTAATGTCGGTAAAAGCGAACCGCCATCCATAATAATATAACTCCTTTCCCCTAACTAAAATATTGTCTACCTTGAAAACATGAAAATGTAGGTATTTCCTTCATGCTCCAAGGACGGACAAATTGTTTCAACTTTGTTATTATATACCTACTTACCTAATTTTCTGTATAAAATGTTATATATCACATAATTATATATTTATATTTGCATAAGGAAAAACAGTATTCGAAATGTGGTTTAAAATTGGGATTAAATTAGAATATGAAATTAATTTCAGCGCCATCTATGCTCCTAAAGTACACACTATAATGTAAGAGTATATTAAGTGGTAAAGAATGAATTCGAATTTGGATGACATAAATTTGTCGTAGTTTGAATAAAATTCAACAGAGGGCTGTGCATTACAAAAAATTAAAAATTGTATGTTTGTATGTAACAGACTTCCATGTTCCGTGATCGTATTTTATTTACTTAGTTAGTTCATTTGTAATGAATTACTAGTTAATAATTAGTTTTATTTTCAACCGAATCTAAAAGCGATGACTACCTACTTTAAACTGGATGAACTGATTTTGATGATTTTTTTTCGATGACTAAGAAAAATCACAAGAGGCATTTTAATAATAACCGTCCAGAATGACGCTGCACGCAGATTAAAATAATTTTAAGTACTTAGATACAAAATATAGATTCAATGTCAAGAAAACTTTTCTCCTAACACTAAGTTGAGTCAGTCCCTCGTCCTTCGTGCCCTTTTCCTCAATGTGGCACGTTTCACACAAATTGTTTGAACATACAACACACTAAAGTCTATATTTACAAATGTTATTTGCATATACTGTACGTAATATTTTGTAAATAGATTAATCATACTTAAACATACATGTTTAGGTAATTAACAAAACAAAAGTGTATGCAATTAAAGACTACTTTCTGAGACCTGCAACTTGAAAAGAACCTATCCAATAATCCAATAATGTACTTAAAAATACCATTAAAAAAAGAATAATGTTAAAGTTTTCATGCGTCTAATAATTCTCATAAAAATTGTAATAACGCAAACATTTAGCCAGGTCGACGATACCTCAGCAAATCCAATTAATTATGTTTGCTAATAGATTGAAAGATCCCATTTTATCTGCACATTTATCTTTTTGTACCGCTGTTAGGATAGCTTTGATATCAGGCTATTATCAACAAAACCGTTAATGAAGAAAGTACGTTATAATAATGTCGCTCTCTGCAAAAATGAGGAACTTCACAATTCCGATTTCACCCATTTATTTTAATGTTGCCGAATATTGTTTGTTTGGAATAACGTTGGGTGTGATTATAGGAATTATATTTTATTTCGTGTTCGTTAATAATAAATACAATACTGTGTCCGGGTTTGTTTTTGGCGGGAAAAATATGTCCACTGTGTCTGTGTCTTTGGCTCTTATTGCTAGGTAAGTAATTAATGGTTTGCAATAATTTACGTACCTAGTATCTAGTAGCACAGAGTACCTACTAAATAATTTTTCATATCAAAATCAGTTCAACGCTACTAATGAATTGGATAAAAATATTTTCATGTGTGAACTACAATGTTCAAAGCAAATAAACGAATATAGCATGAATCTTAAATCTCATTAAACAATTACTCAGAATTTTGAGATAAAGTTAGCAAATTATTAAAAGCATAAAATGAATTAGAAGATACAGTGTACAGATGTAGATAAAAATAGTTTTTAACTGAATTATTATTTGTGAAATAAAACGAATCAAAATTTAAAAACACCACCCAATAATAATTATTACCTACCCGTATAATTTACTTCTCTAATGAAAGGAACGTGTACAGTCAGCGACATAATATCATGTATTTTTTTTTCCATTTAACACAATATATATTTTTACATATTATTTGCAGTCATTTAACGAGTATAACATTACTCGGCGTGCCTGTAGAGATATATTTGCGCGGCACACAGTACTGGGCGTCTGCATTATCACTTATCATCGTCACCCTCTTAACAGCTGTCATCTATTTGCCAGGTAAACATTTTGCACGTTGTAGCTCTATCGCAACGTAAATTATTATGATATAATGTATTATGATTGAGGTGTATATCAATCAGTCTTTTTATGTTGATTAATTTGTTTGAATTACTAAATAATTGTAAACACGTTCATATTTTTACGTCTCGTATATTTTGCATGTTGGATTTGTCCAAAAAAAGTTGCATTGTGAGTGTGGCTTTAATCCTGCGAGGCTTGGAAACAACCCCTTTTGTCTAATACAACTAATATATGTAACATTTCATCAGATAAGATTAGATATTTTTATATAAAAAATTTTTAGATCAGTCATATTTAATAAATTTTCTTATTTCAGTGTTCCACAAATTACAGCTGTCGTCAAGTTTCGAATATTTAGAAATACGATTTTCAACGCACACACGAACGATAGCTGCTGTTTTATTTGTCATCAGCAAATTGATGCTGTTACCAATCGTGCCTTATGTACCACTTATGGCATTTAGACTAGGTAAGGATCCTAAATCATAGAAATATTCTCACACATGTACCTATTTGTTTTTGTTTGTGAATTGTGAATTAAAATGTTGTTTGCATGAACATATTTTATGTTTAGTGTGAGAAATTGCTATAGAAGACCATATAGCTTTATAGCTCTGTAATTTTTCCACATTGGGAATATTTATGACATTTTATTTGGGGATCCAATAACCTTATAACGAAACTTAGTCAAGAACGTAATAATTTTTGCAGTCACAAATCCTCTCGCAAGCAAAATAACTGCAGTCACATGTGTAGCATGTTCTACATTAATAGCAATGGCGGGTTTAAGAGCAGTCATTAGTATTGGTATAGTTACAACGTTCCTGGCCTTAGCTGGCACAGCCTTGCCAAGCGGTCTGGCACTCTTGCCAATGGGCTTCAAGAAGATGTGGGAGATCGCTGACCATGGAGGTCGTCTGGTTTTGTATGAGTAAGTATTTTTGGACATGAAATTGACAGATCATTTAGTTTTCTTTAGCAGCAAAACAGCCACAGTAACTTCTTTTGAGGAATGATTCTTCAAATTATTTAACGATAAGAGTATAAATTACGATTTCAAGAAGCAATTAAATTTATCTTTAGGACCAAGAAAAGTACGTAGGTAATAGAAGAAATGTCATAAAGTACAATAACCTTTGTTGCATAAACATTCGTAATATGAAAACCTTAGATTACAAAATAAAATACAGATGGAGCATGTCAATCATTCATCGCCCTTGTCAAAGAAAATACGAAATCAAAAACGAATACGTTCCTCCGCTAGTGCTATAGCGATTCTAGTGTCATGCAATACGTCAAAAGGGGTTTGATATTTTAGTAAAAAAATGCTGTCTTGTGATATTAAAACGCTGTAAAACTTGTTCCCGAAAACAAACAAAAAGATAAAACATCGTTTTACAGATTTTCTGTAGATTATTTGGCTTATTTAATTTTGTATACAAATAATAATTTTACAAATACGAAGGAATTCAAAACTTCAACGTGTGCTGCCAGTATTTTGAAAATGAATTTGCCATTTTTAGGGGTAAAATGGTTAAAAGATATTCGGGGTAGTGCTGTTGGATTTTTCGATCGTGAATGTGATTATTTGTATAGTGCAATAAAAGTTCATGGTCATTATTAGATAATTTTAAAAAGCATTATACATTTTTTTGTTACTTTTATAAAAAGCGTCGTTTTCGCTTGCGATTTAATTCATGTGAACTCCATGATGGATATGATGAAAATAAAATGTCCCGCATTCTCGAATAAAAACTACCGCTATTCGCATTCATATGTTTTGAAAAATAAAAACTTTTTTTAATGTAATTTATTTAATAAAAATTGAATAAAATTATTTTGTCCATGTATAACTTTAGTAGATAGGTGCTTTATGTAACAAAATAATTTTTACAATATTATAAAATAATATCAAAAACCCGAATTTATATTAAAATAAAAATTAAAACATGACTGCTAATAATTTATGTAGCCTACGTCACTACCACCACAGCTACCTTCATAATTCAGATGATTGCAATGACACCTCACAAGTCACAACTCAAAATCGATCCAACAGTTTATACTGCAGGGCGTGTCAAAGAAATATTATACATACATACCTACACTCGAAAAACATAACCCTCTTTCTTCCGTAGTCGGGCAAAAATTTGGGAAATTTTTCATTATCTAGTAACATAACACGCACACAGAAGCACCGTGTTCGTACAGTGCAACGGCGAAATGACAGCACACATAGCTTTATGGAAATGACGATAAATCATTCGGTTTAGTTCGGCATCGCTCCATCTGTCTTTTATTTTGTAATCTAAGATGAAAACATTGATAATCTTAGATAGAGTATTTGTAAGCTTAACTTTTATTTACTTGGTCTTTACAAAATTAACATGATATAAATTACGAGAATGCTGTCATCGCTTGATAAGCGATGCCCTTTTTATTAAAATACTCTGTGCCTCAATAAGTATCTATAATCTAAATTATTTTATAGGAGCGCGAGTATTTCATTATCGGTTAAAATTGAACCTCACACTACTCAGGACAATCCTCCTCTATCTCGTCAGACATATTTCACTAAAATAGGAACAAACATCCATCCAGATCCCAAAACATTCATGGTTATAATATTAAGTAGGTACTTACCTACTATGTTTGCAGTAGGATTTTGTATACTATAATATTATGTGGAAAGCAATCAATTTTACCTTTTTCAGTCCAGATCCTGAACTGGCTCATCACACATCATTCTTCGTTGTGACATTAGCTCTCAGTACAAACTGGTTATGGAAGGTGGCTCTAAGTCAGTCCTCATTGCAGAAGCTTCTAGCAGTATCGACGATATGCAAAGCCAGAGTTTGCTTAGCAATTTCTTGCGTCGGAGTAATTTTGATGAAATTATTGTCATGTTTTCTGGGACTTACGCTATACGCTTGGTTTGCTGGATGTGATCCATTGTTAACAGGACAGATTAAAAAACACGAGCAAGTGAGTAATTATGAACATCGACACTTTATGAATTGAGGGATAAAATTTAATTTTTGAAGAATAATTTATTCGTTTGTTGCAGCTAGTACCACACTTTCTTAATAATTTGGCCACAATGTTTCCTGGTATTTGTGGTATCTTTATTATTTCGATATTTAGTGCGACAACTGGGTGAGTTTATCAAATGTTTTAGTTTTCTTCCTTTTCTTAACAAAAGCAAAAATGGCATTGTGTACCTACATGTATTTGCATAATTTTGAATTATCTTCTTTCAGATGTATAGCGTCAATAATTAATTCAATATCAGGAGTGTTATTCGAAGAATTCATTAGACCATGGATGCCACAGAGTACGAGTGAATTGGCCTGCTGCAAAATTATGAAGGTAAGGTAACATTATCATATTAGAACAATATCCTCATAGGTATAATCTATGGGTATAACATACATAATAATATGAACATTAAATAATTTTAACTGGATAGACTTGAGATCTTAATTAGCGGATGAAAATTTATACTCAATAATTTTGCCAAACTATCCACGAGTAGTTAATTCTCATAAGGAAATGAAATTGGAAACAAGTAACAACATACAATAATTGTTAGTGTCAAACATTTAGTTGAAATATTTATTTTAGCACTATTGACGTCAACTGTACGTACGGATTAGCAGTATCATTCTAGGCACAATAAAATCTTGAACTGATTGCTTTATGGTTTTGCTCATTTGTGTGAGAGAAGTAGGAAGATTGTTTTATCTTTATTATTGTGATTGGATTGTTCTAATTAAATGTCTATGTGTCATGTGGGCAATATTGCAGGGGTTTTTGTACTTATTACTTTTATTAACTTGAGACGTAGTGTAGTATAATTCAATAGGTAGTTACTTGAAAATTTTTTGGTATAAAAACAAAATAAAATGGCAAAAAAATCCTTAAATTCCACGCTGTTTCTTCCATGTCCGTACTAAATAAAGCCTTTTGTGTCCTATTGTACCTATTTCTGCTGGAAATATAGTCGTTTTAAATAAAATATTACAAAACTACAGGCTACTCCAACTAACTCGTAAGCTAGTAGATTTGGATAGAAAAAGTAGATGTACACATCTTTTACAAAAAAAAAATCCGTAACGAAAATCACCAACAAACGTGATCACTATTTAAATTATCACCATACATGTTTAATTCTTCCAATCACGAGTAACATAATTCTAAGATGTAAGTACATTTAGTAAGTACCTAATTCAATTATTACGTTATTCTTTCAGCTTCTCTGTCTAGTAGTAGGATTGTATTGCGCCGGTGTTGTATGGACCGCTAAAGAATTGGATAGACTGCAGCATGTGGCTTCAGGTGTGACAGGAGTGACTGCTGGAACTCTGCTAGGTCTCTTCACATTGGGAATTGTGTCTTCAAGGGCCAATTGTTCTGTAAGTATAGATTGGTATTAGAGTCCATGTTTCTGTTGCATGTATGCATTAATAAATTCAGGGACGATTGTTTCAACAATTTTCATTATTACCCGATAATACCTACCTAATGTCTTATTTATTTACAACGCTACAATTTTATGTAGATTAGGTGATACAAGATAGATGTTGTACCTACGACATGTCTACGATTAAGTCTACGATGTATATATGTTTTTTAGTAGGGTAGGTACTTATATACCTATGTTAGTTATTTTTTTAAGAATTCGCAAAATCTCTGCCTGTCTTCCTAGAATTGTTTAAATAATAGAATATAAACATATTTCATAAAATTTATTAGACTGGTACTACTTCCAGTAACTACGTTTTTTACTGGCAATAATTAATTTGAATATTATTGTATTAAAATATTATTAAATGACTTATTATTTTTTATCTTAAATTGCTAAAAGTGACATCTATGTTATTTAAGAAAAATTAATTTGCTGCTGCTAATACTGCATAGCTAAGTTTTATCGTGGTGTGTCTAATAAATAATAGATGGCGTGGATATTAATCATATAGATCTTAAAGTGGCACACTAGATGGCGCTTGAATAAAAGTATGTATGTTAAACTTTTTTCAATTACTGGTAAAATTTAGTAAAGTCAAATATTATTTAGTAAGTAAATTTTCAATAATACCAATAGTAAATTTATCAATTATAATATCAAAATTAATGGTAAACCTACTAAAATTTGAACATTTTAGTAGGTTCGATATCCAGGTGTGGTAAGCCTGTCTTTTATAAAATAAAACAATCCTATTTTATGATAAACTGTCTGTGCAGTGTGCTAATTGTTAGCAAGTCTTTTATAAATAGTTTTGTTTGTATTTAGGTAACCGTTTCATTTAGTAATGAGTATCAAGTGAGTATCAAGTGAGTATCATACAGATTTTATGAATAATATTAATGACAACGATTATTATTTACCTACAGAAAAACGTACACAAAAATTCACACTTAATAACAAAAGACCCACGAAGATGTGTGATTTACAAAACCTAGCAAGTATTTCTTTTCCTTTCAGGGAGCTCTAAGCGGATGCCTCTTAAGCCTACTTCTATGCGGGTGGCTACTCATAGGAGCTGAAAACGCGTTGGCTACGGGGGCATTGACCTTCCAGAGGAAACCGTTGCTAACTTCAGGCTGTGGAAAAGCCAACTTCACGCATGTTTTGGTGAATGTGACTACAACTGCGTATAGTGCAGCGTAAGTATAAATTTTGTTTTTAAAATTAATTTAATTTCTGACTACATAATAATAAATTATTGCTGTATGAAAAATTGCAATGTTTGATTATCTTCTTTCTTATATATAAAAATGAATCGCAAAATGTGTTGGTAAGCGCATAACTCGAGAACGGCTGAACCGATTTCGATAATTCTTTTTTTATTATATTCCTTGAACTACGAGGATGGTTTTTACGTAGAGAAAACGTAAATATGTACCACGGGCGAAGCCGGGGCGGACTGCTAGTTTTCAAAAAAAATATACAGGCATGCAGTTCTTATGACGTGTTTATAGGCATGGAAACTTGACGTTATAAAAATGCTTTAGTACCGAAAAAGCTTTTAACCTAAATTAGGAACTAACTTACATTAGATATTAAGATTATTTTATTGAACGAAATTATTTTATTGAAACGTATTAAAGGTTCACGATTGAAGATGTATTTACTATTTATATTTTACCTAGGTACTTGTATTGTAAGTTGTAACTAGGGAACTTAGGTTTGTAGACCTTTCTAGATTAATATTTCACAGCTCTCGAACCTATGTACCTTTATATACTTGGTTTGGCAATTTACCTTTATATCTTGTTCTAGGTATTCAATTACTAAATATATAAATATACATTTCTATACACATGTACATATTATAGTACACGTAATATACACATGTACATATAGTACCTACATGTAACTAATTCAAAATAATTTTCTCCTAGTCTAATAGCAGAATTGCGGCAATTGTAGCGATAAATTAGGTGTTCGGATGTAAATACGTTTCACATGTTTAATGATCCATTCAATTGTGGAAATAGTGTAAAATTATTCATAAATTACCATTTCAAAGTGGTTAGCTACTAGTTTAATTTGGCTTGAAATTCGAGAACAAATATAATTGGACAAATCTGTAGTCATTTACATGTGACCTTCACAGATACCATACAAATTATTTGGTATTGTTTTCTTGTAGATTTTGTGACATTCGTTTCGAGTAAAATTTCTAAACGAAGTTATAACAATTATGGTATATTTATGCTATAGAATATGTTATTTGTACTCCATCTACTTTATTATGTATCTATGTATAAATAGATGTATGTATATACGAGTAGGTTCAAAATAGGTATCAATTCTAAACAAGCGTATATTATGTGTATAATAGTAAGACAACTTCAATTATAGGAACATTGTGGTACACCACACTGCATGGATCCAATTAATTAGCCAAACTTATGACAAGATTTAAGTTAGGGTTAAGTTAAAGTTGTAACAGATGTCTTTGAACTAAATTTAATGTCGATTTCACAAAGACTAAGTGTCCACGACTAACATAACCGCACCACTTAGCTTTTAAAGTTACAGGGTTGAACTATATTCAGGGGCTAATTTGTTCGTTTGCACTTTTAAGTGCTTAGAAAATGTCGTTACACTCTACGTGCGTTTTATTTTAATTTTGTGTAATGGTAGTTTTGCTAAAATATCTCTAATAAACTCTAATGAAATTGTTAATTAAAATAACTAGGATTATTCACTTTAAAAGGAGAGTAATTAATTAACGTTTGCAATAAGTTTTATTTTAAACTTCAATTGTTGTATATTGTATGTTCTTTTTGGTTTAAAATGTTTTTAGTGTGAAGATTTGATTCGTTTTAATGATGAAACAGATTAAATTAAAATCAATCTATCATAGAATATCACTATAAATGGATATACATTTTTATAATCATGGTAAAAGCCTTTTTATGTGCTAAGAGATTCTACTTGATTGTATTTTATCTAACAATGATAATTTTCTTAAGAAATCAGCCATCCAAAGTTTTAATCATAGCTTGCTAACTTTAATATCGGTTGGAAGCGCACTTTTATTCCTCTTTTAAAAACTTCCTCAACATTACTATAACGGGATTCGAACAGTTTTATGACTTTTTCTTACAAATTTTTCTTCGATCTCTTGTTCATTTGGACTTTAATGTCTATTTGTGATTTATATTCTAAACGTTAAGTGCATTTTCAATATAGCTTTGCGCCATGTGCTCGAACATATAATATTATATTATGAATTGGTATGAGCCTTTAAATAGGTACTAAAACTTTCATCCGGCAGCGCAAAAATCAATACGGGATTGAGTATTATGAACGAGTAAATACGCCTATCCAATGTCTCACTGGGGACAGCGCTTAAAGAATCTTTTAACCCTTTTAATATTTTACAACGATTTCTAAATGAAACATAAAGTTATAACAGACGCAGTTATTTTATGTGTGATCTGTGATAACTTATTGAATGCAATAACAATCTGAGCTTTAGGATTGATTTGTAAAGTTCTTTTGTAGTTTTCTTTAGTGTCTGAAAGAGAATTCTAGTTACCTTATTATATTATCTGTAATAGTGACGTAAATAATTTCAACGTGATAAATTCAGGATTATAACAAGAAAAAAACGATTTAATATTAGATAATAATTTATTTCATTACTGTTAAACTCAACGAACTTTTATTGGAGAAATATAGATCTTCCACAATTGGATATTAAAATCCAAATGTAAGTAATAAATAATCATATTTCCTCTTTACAGAACGCAAATGCCAACAAAGCCGCTGCAGTCTCTCTTCCGAATTTCCTTCACGTACTGTCCGTTCGCGGGAGCCATCACCGTACTCCTCATAGGCATCCCCATGAGCTATCTCACCAAGTCCAAAACAGAATCCATGAACCCAGACGTATTCTGCCCTCTTACACAGAGTTTCCTTCACAAACTGCCTGACAGGAGCACGTCAGAGTCGATGGAACTTAGAGCGCCGAATTCACAGGAAGTCTACATGGCACTGGACGAAGCTCTGAAACATTTGAAGGAGGTTATTGATAGGTAGTAATAAATGATTCTTTTTTAAGTGGCGTTTTACTTTATAATAGCCACCCGTCAATAAAAGGAAATACGTAGCTTTCTGCGGTGAGCGGTGAAAGAAGTTTTCAAATCCATCCAGCTGTTTTGTGTGAAATCATGACAAACGTACGCAGATAAACAAAAATGTTTTCTCTTTATAATATTAGTATTTAGTTCAGATATTTAGAGGATTAAGACTATAAAAACATTGTCCTTCGAGTTGTAATGACAATGTTTACAAGGTGTCTACGTAGCCACAAAATTATTTTCTTTACTGATCCCATCTCAAATATTATCCCAAAAGTAATCCTAGCGTATCGATATTTCTCTTGACAAAATATACCCGTCTATTAAAGGGACTATAAACGTTGTATCTCTATTTCAGTGTAATATAATAAAACATCACTCAATCCCAATTTTGTCCGGCAATCATCTAAAAATAAACCTAAGGAATGTCTATTATTTAGGGGACTATCGCTAAATAATAGAAATTTCTTCATTCACGTTCCACTCACCAAGCAGAACAATGAAAAGAAACACTGAATGATAACCGAATCAAAACCATTTGTTATATTCGAAAATTTGGAATTTTCACAAATTTACTGTTCCAATAAAGCCAACGAATCGGAGCTTATAGAATGAATGCGATTTCACAGCTCGATGCCCACAGCAAATTTCTACCGTCATCTTCCATTATTCATGACGCAACGATGATATATTGCGTGTCATTAAGTCGTTTACCTGACCCGAATTCTGTCCTCATAAACATTCCCATTCGTCATTTTTTCCCCGCTTTCATCTTATCAACGCTAATCTTCATACATAAGTGATGAAAATTGATGGACTTGGCAAATAAATGCAGAAAGAATAAATTACGTGG